>OMKZ01013063.1:110517-134534 GCA_900302535.1 Neoniphon sammara
GAGGCTGAGCAGGGGGCATGGGCTTGAGCAGCAGGGGCTGCTGATGCAGTGTCTGTTGTGACTGAGGTGGGGCCTGTAGTGGCAGGAGGCCTGGCTGAGGCCTGCCCTGCTCCAGGATCTGCTGAGGAGTGCCCAAAGCCTGGCCCACATAGAAGTATGAGTACTTCAGGGCCTGGAAAGACAGACAATATGTTTAAGTCTTTATTCAGGGTTTAAGGGTCGTCTGTGAAGTCCATGGAAATACATTAAGGAATAGGCAAGTAAGGATGTCATAGTGACCAGTGTTCCTGATGGCATGGGGTGGTGAAGATTTTACTGGGTAATATTCTCCAAACCATCTCTGCCAGTATTGTGGTTTAAAAAGAAAAACATTATAGCATCATTATAAATGAACGTGCATTATCTGTGATGGTGCAAAATAATTTTTTGTTTTAACAACTGCAAACAACATCTTGATCCACTGGCATTCAATACACTACTGTATCAAATTATAACTCTTTCCTTGACATAAACATTTCTCTTGTTGCAGTGGCGGACAAATTGGAAATTACCAAGTGTGTCAACCCTTTGGTTTTAAAACATATGACCAAAATGAGCCAGAGAATTAGAATAAGGCAATTTGTATAACACAAGAAAGGAAATACCCGCAAGAGGTGGCTTATGTACGCTCATTTTCAGGCTTCCCTGCATTTTGAATTTCAAAATAAACCAAATAGGCCTTAGAACAAGAGGCATACTGACCCCTAGTGACTAAAGTGGGTAATAACATATGAACAGTCACGAGCAGGAAAGCATTACCCATAGTACGAACTAGCAAGGTGACATCCCAACTGGTAAGCCATACTACCTGGGCAGAAGCCGGTCTCTTTTTGGGATCCCACTGGAGCAAGTCCCTCATTAGATGGATGGCTTCAGCACTGGCATTTGGAATCAGTGTCCTCAGATTACTGGGCACACACTGAGGCCAGCGGAAATTCATGGCACTTGCCAGCTGGTATCCTTCTGGCCAATCATTCTGCAGGGAGGAGGACACAGGGCATCAACAGCAGCACATCTTAAAAGACTTCACATCACATTTAACAAGAAAATAGATTATCATTGTTATTACTACTAGCAGTAGTATGATAACTGTCAACATAGAAAGGGGTGGTATTTAACAGAACATAATTCATGTCCAAACTACTTCAAGTATATTCACTTTTTTTCACTGCCAGATACATAATACACTATGTACTTTTTTTTCTACATTCCTAGGTTGATAAATATTACTTGTAAACATTCATAACCAGTCCATGGTTTCCAAAATCTTATTAAATGTTTCAATCTAGTTGACCAAAAATGTGCATTTATTGAGAACTGGAGATTAATGGTAGGAATGTGATTGTTTGGTACTCCTTTTGTCTCATACTATGATTATGATTTTTTAAGGCTGTTGAACCTTTTTTTTTATTGCAGGGGTCTTAAAACACTTGTCTGATAGTTGATTGTTTTTACTGTAGTTTACTGTGTACAATTTTAACAATGGACAATGAAGTGGAGTACTTAAAGTATTTAAACAATCCATAATTATACTGTATGCATATCAGAGACCTCCATATGGTTAAATGGTTGTTAAATGTTGGTCTGAGAATTTAACATTAATTAAATTCAAATGTATATGCCTGTTCTTTTTCCTTCACCAAACAAGTTAAAGATGGTACCTTCTTTGGCGTTCCTAAGACCTGGCAAATCTTGAATATGGTGTCTACTTCACTGGAGCCTGGGAAAAGAGGCCTGAGGGTGTAAAGCTCTGCCATGATGCAGCCGACAGCCCACTGGTCTATGGGTGAGCTGTAGGATGTGGATCTGAGGAGGACCTCTGGAGCTCTGTACCTGGTCAACAAGGAGAGGATACTGGGTTGTTGGTGTTTTAAGATCCCTTTAGCCATTAAATACACTACTTCCTTAATACATAAAGTTAAGACAACCTGTACATAAAGACAAACTGAAAAAAGAACCTCACCATCTAGTTGAGACATAGTCTGTGTATGGTGGACGAGATCTGATCTCACGAGCCAGCCCAAAGTCAGCTATTTTCACCAGCTCTGGGCCCATGCACAGAAGATTCTCAGGTTTCATGTCTCTGTGAAAAAATCCTGAAACAGCCACACATTATATGGTTAACTTGACATGTAGAGCTATTAAACGACACTTAAATGTCACAGAGTTTCAGTATCGCGGTTGTACACCAGTTTGAATTCAGTCGTAGGACGCACCATGCTTGTGAATGAATGCAAGCCCTTGTAGTATCTGAAACATAATATTTCTCACAGCAGATTCGGGAAACAACCGAGTCCTGTAACAAGAAACCCAAACAGATCAATAACTGAGTAATTTCAAGGACTGAGAGCATCTATTAAATGTATTTTCAAAAGTGGAATTAATAATACAAAACATTACAACTATACACACCTGTCTTTCATCAGTTGATACAGATTTTCCTTCATGTATTCAAATATGAAGTACAAGTGGTCATTTTCTCGAATGACCTCCTTAAGTTTGACCACATTGGCATGATTGAGTTTCTTTAAGGACTGAAACAAAAAAGAAACAGATTATATAAAGGCATGTGCATGGCAAAAGGGTGAGAATATTCAAGTAAATCCAACCATGCCAGACAATACACACAAGTCACTGCAGCACATTCAAAAGCAAGTCCCTACTACTATGAAATAAAACATCTTGGTTATTGTGCTACAAAAGTGGGTATTTGTGCTTATTATTTATAAGGGAAAAAACAATTTTGAGTAAGAAAAAGCAGGATGGAAAGATATACAGTTTTCCCATGCACTGGAATGGTACAGGTTTAACCATGCTAAATTTTAGTAAGAGGGAAGCCATAATGGGGTTTTGAGGTTTTTTTCTGGCATGACATGCTGAATTCATAGTTTAATTAGCAGGACTCTGAGGACTAGCATGTTGTAGGGATGGTCTGCTCCTTTAAACTCAAGCTCTAGGAAAGGGGTGTCTAGGCCAGGGATGGGAACCAGAGCTTAAACCCAAGAGCACACAAGAATCACCTTCTATTCTTAGAGCTGGTTTGTGACTTTGAGCTGTGAGAAAGTTTAGATAATAGCATTCTGAATTGGTGTGAAAAGAAATGACAGTGAGCTTTTAGCACATGGCAAGTGAACTGAAATGTACAATAATCATATCATCACCATTGCTGAAAGTGTAACATTAACCACAAGTTATCACAAACTACTTCAGCATGACTACTCTCTTCCACATAAAAGGAAAAATCAACCCAACAGCAACCAGGAGAGATGTTCAAAGGCTGTGGCATTGAAATTTATCACTTTATTGTCATTACATGTATTTTTATATTAAAAAGGCACTTGACATGCATCAACCATTGCCTGAAGGGGCTTAAAATGGCCTTGGGAAATGAGAAGGCAGTCTGAGATGGGTGAGACTTGCAACTAACAGACCTAATTAAGAAAAAACAAGAGATAAGTAACTCTTAAACTGTTATTATTGATTGGAGAATGTGTTCATGAGCACTGCATGTCTGAACACGCATTGGACTGCCTCCCAGAAACTGTTGACTCCTACAGAGCACAGAGGCTCTGTGTGGATTACATGCAACTAACAAAATATTTAACTGCATATTGGCTGATGTTTTGGTCTTAAAGACAACAAGGTATCTGTCAGAACCTGTCCCACAAAAGGAGATAAGCTGATGGGCAATATGTATTCTGCAAAACTAAAATGCAGAAGTTAAAAAGCCATGCAGCTTCCAGTCTGTTACTGTAACAACCTATATCTGATTGTGCCCTTAGCCTCCCAAAAGGAGAGAGCATTTTGGACCAGATTTGAAAACAAGATAAAAAAAAAACATTCACATGAGATTTTTGTAATTACTCTCTGGCCCTATAGTTCCTACCATGTGTTTCTGCAAAACAACACACTCACCTCCAACATACAAAGTTGTCAATGTATAGCATCAAATTTGTGATTTTAGAGAAGGTAGTCAATCATCAGCAGTGATGCAGGGTACACAAATCATCTGCTGTGGCTAAAAATACTAATATACTTTTAAATTAGATGTGGCGATCTGCCTTTTTTGTCATTTCATGCCCAAAGTAATGAGAATATGGAACCAAAACATCAGATAAAATGTGGTTGTCTAAATGCTCAAGGATGTGTGCTGAGAACGAGTTTTAGTTATGAGGTTTATGGAAATCAGTTGCAGCTGTTGATTGGTAAGTGGGGGCCATTTTCTCCCACATTAAAGGTCGAACATGCTCTATAACATAACTGCATCATGTACAGTATTAAGGTGCAAGACAGAAGGACATATCCTTCATGTTGAATGTGGGTTGATTTTTCCTTAACACTGCTTTGCAATTCAAAATTCATCCTCCAGTATAAGTTACCCTTATGAAAGTGTCAAAAATGTTTAAAAGATAACTTACCTTGACTTCACGAAGGTTCATGCATTCTTCCCAGGAGTAAAATTTTCTTTTCATTCTGAAAAAAATACAGTGGTCACTGATTAGAACAGAACAAAATGAAAATTTAGGACAATTTTATTATTTGTAGAGATTACATCTAATTACAGAGCTGGCCCTTTTCAGCTACTCTTAATTACTGCAAAATTTGTAGGAGTCCGCACTAGACAGCACGACTGCTGTCTCTCAGCATCTTCTGGTAAACCTCACAAGCAGATTATTATACAACAAGTCAGAGCTTTTCAAATGAAACAAGAATGGGGGTATACTGTATATGATGCAGAATCACTGTTGAGGAGGAATAAAGCCTGTTTTGTGAATTGTAGTGAAAGGTATTTACAGACACTAACTTCTTTATGGCAACAAGTTCCCCTGATTCCAGACTGCGGCCAAGGATGACAGAGCCATAGGTGCCATCCCCAAGCTGCCTGATAGTAGTGTATCTATTCATGGTGATCTTCCCTCCACACCATCCTCTGGGGGCAGATAACAGCTGGGTAGGAAATAGAGATGTGTACACCTCCTGCTGTTGAGTGTAACCAGATTTTCCTGTGACAACAGCAGTAGACCATGGGCAAAGCTGGGGGACTCATGTTGTCATGGACTTGCCTCCTGTTGGCTGAAGAAATAGAGACACAAAAAAGACCTGTTAACCATGCACTGGCATGCAGTGCAATGTAGCATGTTATAAACAATATATGATATTACTAGACCAAATTAAGAGCTCCTAAACGGTATGGTTACATACCGTATAAGTTGGCCATTTGGTCAAAAGTAGTTTCGCAGTGGTGATAAAATCTAAATCCTAAGTTATGTTGGGTTAGCCATAAATTTACCAGCATTAATTTATTTGTGACACTGTCAACATCCTTCAGCTAACTTTCGATAGCTAACGTTGCCCAGTTAACCAGTTTTAGCTGACGTCAATTTAACTATTATGATGGTTACACGATATTAATAAACCTAGATAGCAGTTAATATTGACTTATTCGCACAGGCTAACGTGACTTGCATATTGGCCATTGCAAGATAACAACATGAGCCTATCCCTCCCTGGTGTTGCAGTATTTCCTTGGTTTTCCTCTGTCTTAGCATTGATGGTCAAGGGGTGGGGGTTGGATTTACGCAGCTGTTAGTCTATATATTCCGGTTTGCCTGTAACTTTACTGCTTTTAAGTGAATGTTAAATTAGCATTAAAACGGATCTTACACGCATATTAATTGAAAAAAAACAAACGTTTGCTAGTCCTAACGGATATTGTTGAATAAACAATGGGCATAATGCTAACTTCGCTTTGTTTTCGTCGATTTTCAGTGGGTGCTTTCTGCGACATTAATAGCAACAGAAGTGATATCACTGTTAATTTCTTGATGTGCTGGTGGGCCACCATGGTCATTGCTGATAGAATAACGTTTTACAGACGAATCACTGGATTGATTTGTTGGTCACATAACTTAAAAAAGAAGCGAAAGACACTACTCACCCCCCTTAAGTCAACTCGATACGCACACATAGCCCACCATTCGTAATCGGTAGTCAGCAAAATCCCTGGTGAAACAATTAGTTGATTGCCACCGATAGAAAATTACCGCATCCAGTGTCCCTACACAACATAAATAATAATGCACCTAGGCCCTTTCAGGGAGAGAGAAAGAGAGCACATCATAATCTCGCGTTGCCGTTACGACCCTATTCGCATCACAACAAATCACAGCTCTTCTGCCGTAACAAAGATGATAAAAACTAGATAAATCATCCCTTGCAGCATGTGTTTCACAAATCTTATACGTGCGTACGTCGATATTTAGCTAATTATTAGCTACCGTCAGTGGTTATACTATACAACTGTAGTTTCAATAAATACCTCATCTTAGATTACATCAACTGTGCATTTATTCTTTGAAGCACTTTGAACTTTGTTCGTTTTTGATTTCTCGGTAAGGTAAGCAGCCTCAGATATTGCCACATTGACTTCGTATTACCAGCGCGAACGTAAAACAGTGATTATCGTTAAATCCTAGGTGTAATTTAATTATACTATCAAGGTAGCTTAGTTTGAAACTAAATCTTATTATAAGAGATCAAACGCGTGTGTCGCAAAAGAACGATGTCGCAGCTAATATTTGGCGTTTATAAAAGCGAAGACGGAAGTACGATCGTCATCACACTCTCGCTTCGTCTTCTTCCTCTTTGGTTATAGAGAGGAGAGCATTTGTTGGACTTGAGGGCGTATGTAAATGATACAGCTGCACATGTCAGGATCGAGGTCCAAGACATGTGAACCAACCAAGAAGTTAACTTTATAATTTACCTCGTCCGTTTTTGAAGTAGTTACGATTACTATATTCTACCAGCCCTCATTATAATATCCAGCAGACCCCCGTAGTGTCTTTCAGTTAGTCAGTCAGTCGGAAATCTTGATGTGTGCCATCTGCCAAGTGGATACTATTACAGATAAACAATATATAGCTTGCTCCTTTATTTATTTATTTATTTATTTATGCTATTTATTTGCTATTCATTTATTGATTTATTTATTATAGAGTGGTGGAGAGAAACTTTGTTTTACTGAATCCAAAGAATCAGTAAAGAATCATAATTAAATGGTTATCGCTAAAAAAAAAAAAAAATGCAGTGTCAAACATGCAATATTCTCTGCATTGAGCGCAATCAAATGTCAAATTATTGACACTTTACATATTCTTTACATCTTCGCCGCACATTAATTAATGCTGTATTTACGGGTTTGTTATTTATAAATAACAACCCGTATAAACCCGTAAATACAGTATTTACAGCAAATACAGTACAGAGCTGCATTCACTAGATGCAAAGAGACGACTGAGAGTAGGGGGGGCAGTGAACAAAAGCTGCCAGAGTCAGACTCCAAACTTTGACAACGGCACACAGGTTTTTCCGTGTTACTTTGCCAATTTTCGGTGGCATTTTAGGTTGACTAGTGTTAACTGAGGGAGTTGTTTGCCCAGCCCAGTCGTATAGGTCTGGGGCTGCCATTCAAATTTGTCAAAAGTATTACAGTGTCCTGAAATTACTATCAAGCACGTCCTCTTGTGGCTATATGGTGGTGGTTTGTTATCACATTTAGCACAGAGCACCCAAAAGGGGAGCGTATCCTTGCGTATTTCTCCTTGTGGTGGTTCCGCCCAGGTCCGACTCCACTCGGTTCCTGACTTCCTGTATCTCAGAAGCTCCAGGCGAGTCATCGAAATGGCTGCGTTCCTGCGAGCCCGTAAATATGTTCGTTGTGTTGTGCGTTTCTCTGACCGTGAACTGTAAAATCTAGTTTTGATCGTTTGTGGAGAAAAAAGGAAGTCATCTCAGGCAAGCCGTAATGGTCGGTTACTATGCTGTTGTTTGTTATTTATGCAGAAATGTTTATTTTAGAACTTGCTAGCTAGCTAGCTAACGTCACCTGCAGTCGTTAGCAAATACTTATTTACGTGCGTGCAGTTGCTTTGCTTGACGTGTCTTACCCGCTGCTTCGTATTCAGCGATGGTTAACTAGAAAATATTTTGAATTTGATAAACGTCAACTCATTTAGCTACATTGCATGACTACATGGTGGTAGCGGTCATTCTATTTTTGATCCTAGTAAAGTAGCATTAGCAGATGTTTACAGCTGCCAGACTTGAGTTGCATTCATGTGCCTTTGGTATAATCAGACAAGTGATTGTCCGACATTGGAATTTATTAAGACAAAATGTAATCAAGTGGCATAAACAAGTTGCCGTGTTTGGGCAATGTTTGTCAGATAACCCACATACATGGGTGACCTGGGGCGTGGTGTATGAAATCGACAGGTTTGCTCTTGCTTGGCCGTCCACTCAGAAGGCACGTCAAAGAAAACATCCCAACTGTAACATCTCATCTTCCTGAAGAATGCAGTTAAAATAGTTTTGTCATTTCATACCCTCAATTCCTAGAAGCTTTCCCTTTACTTGGAATCCACTTTTGCCCTTTACCCGGAGTGTACATTTATCTTTCTCTGTCAGTGCTTTGACACACCTGCTTGTCCGTCGCAGTTATGTGTCTGCATGCACACTATCAGGATTGGGAAATGATTACTGTTTCAACTATGCATTCTTTTGCCTAGCAGAAGCATGTTCAGTTAGCACGACCAACATCCTGCCTGCCTCTGTGCAATTTAAGGCTTACATTTCAAGCTTCCAGTCAGAATCAGTGCTACCACAAAGAGATAAAAGCGTCCTTTAAGTGCTCTCATGTCAGAGTTAGAGGTAATGCAGTGCTGAAGAAAAGCTTTTGATGGGACAGAGAATTTCTACAACTATGACCGAGGATGTGGTCTCATGACAAAAAAAGAGCAAGATGAAGGCACATTACTGGGATGTTTAGAGTAAGCCGTTCCTGCAATACATTTTATAAGTAGTATTTTACTGTTAATTCACTCAGGCTGAAGACAATGCAGACGTTGGCAGTACGGTCGAGGATGAAGATGAAGGATCAGATGACCCAAATCTTCAGGTAATATATCCTCAATGGATGTTAATGATAATGTAAAACTTTTTTTTTTTTTTTATAATTTTTACTCAGCCTTTATTATTTAATTGATGAGGAAACTGCCATGGTTAAATTATCTCTGAACCAGACTCCCATCAGGATTTGAAAACAGTATTTAGCACAAAAGGGCAGAGTGATACAACTCTGCCAGGACTATCCAAAGACTTTTTTAAAAAAAAATTCTGCAGCCATCTCACCAGAGAAAGCAAAAATTCCTTTGTTAGGGATTGAACACAGTAATTAACCACTTGGTGTAAAAATAATAAATTGTGTGACACACCTAGTCGCCATTTTAGGTGCTTCATTATTTACATGTGATCACAGAGCTAATGGACTTGGTGTTTTTGAACTGGCAAGCTATTAAAGAAGGTCTGCAAGCTGGCTGAGCTGGCTGAGCTGCCGGCCAAGAAGAATCTTAGTTCTTCAAATGCAAAGGACGAATTTCCCCACAGGGATCAATAAAGTGTAACTTAACTCATGGGGTTATTCCACAAAGCACAAGTAGAAAGTTAGCCAGATAACTGTGGAAAAGATTGTGCTCTATCCTGGTATTTGCGATTTGAATCTGTAAACTTGATAGTAAAGTTTGGGAATGTGATTTAGTTGTTCATGTTGATGATTGCTAATAATAAGCAACATTTCTGAAGATATTTAGTCACACTTTTTAATTTCTAATTTAAACTTATTAATTGAAAATTTTGTATAGGTTAATGAAGAATATAAAGGAAAACACAGATACAAGACGTCATATATATTCTCAACCCAAATCACCTACCAAACAATCATAAGAATTAATAAAGGAAAATAAACATAAATAAAGGAATGAACAAAAAATAATAATTATAATGAAAAAATTTGAAAAAAAAAAAGGTCCTTCTTTAAAAAGTTATTTGGCTGACTCGTTATTCCTGCTTTGTGGAATCCTCCTCAGGGGTACAGAACAGGTTGGTTTCGAGTAGCTCACTTCACCTGGGAAATGTTGCATCTCTTATGAATGCATTTGGCAGTTGCCACTCCTACATCATGTTGTATCTTGATGCCAAAATATCATGTACATTGTTTGTACACATTTGACTTAATACTGAACAAACTGTTTTGTTGATGATAATACCGAGGATAATGACGCCCTTGAATTGACATTTGTGGAACTTTTAACTCGACGGCAGCTGGAGCTCACTGTATTCCGAGCTCAGTGGATGTCTGAACTCAAACCGAGCTCTGGAGCGGGTGGGATGAGTAAAGGACTGCTGCGAGCTGCAGACGCCAGGAGGACACAAGACCTGGCTCGGGAGGAAAAGGTAGGCTGCTTTGTTATTTCTGCAGACAGTTTTTATACTTTTGTAGAGTGCCAGCTTTGAATGTCACAGTACTGTTATATTGCTGACATTAGTCATCTTGTCACAGGCTACAGAGCTCTTCTTGAAAGCTGTAGACGAAGAGCAGAATGGAGCTGTCTATGAAGGTATGTTTGTACAATATGAGGGGACGAAAATCATCATTTGCAGGAAGGATAGAGGTAGCAGGTCTCACAACAAGCAACAATTATTCCTCCTGTAGTATTTTATTGTAACATAGATAAACTATTGTAACTGAACAGGAAAAATTTGCAGAAAATTATCTCTAATCCTAAATATAATAAATGTGTGGTGAATGAGTGAACAAAGGTTTTGTGTGAAGTTTGTTTTATAGTTTGTATAACCTGTTGACAACAATTAGTCTTTGGTTAACTGCCACTCAGATGTTATTTTTGTATTTTCTGGGTGGGGAGCATTATAATACAACAATAGTATTGCTTGAGCAACTGCTTTATGTTTTTACTTGTAGCAATCAAGTACTATCGCAGGGCAATGCAGCTTGTGCCGGACATTGAGTTTAAAATCAACTACAACCGTTCTGCGGACACGGATCATGTCGCGGGAAGCTAGTAAGCTTTATTTTTTTCTATTTTTTTCCTTTTTTTAAATTTTTGACTCCTGTATTTATCTTAAGGTCTGAATTCTCACATTTGAACATTTTATTTCCCCATCACACTTGAATTGACTTTTAACTGTAAATCTGTTATCATGTTAATGAAGCAAGCTGTTTGACAGTACAAGCCAGTATTTTAAGAGGTGCAGTCAACTCTTTTTTGTTGTTTTCTTGGTTGAGAGACACAGCTCGCAACATGCCATTGGCTAAAAAGTGCCTGAGAATATGATTACACAATGGGGAAAATGGATAAAAAGAGCCTGTGAGATGATGCAGAGGCTGTTAGTACATGTTTAGAAGCCTGTGGTTTGTGCTCACTGTTTAAACTGAACATTGTTTTGTGTAGCATGCAAGAGAATGACGCTGATAGTGAGATAGAAGATCTACTTGCCTACTTCCAGCAGCAGCTCACTATGGAAGGCTCCCCTCCAAAGATCTGCACTCCTATATCGGAGATTAGTCAGATGCATATTTCAGGTAGACCTGCACCCAGCTATGTTATTCGACCAAAAGTTTGCAGAGCTTTTTATCACCTTGTATGCACTCTTCCTAATTTGATCCCCCTTTTTTTGTTTGTTTGACTGCAGCCTTGCCGCCAGAAGTCCTGATGTACATATTTCGTTGGGTTGTGTCAAGTGATCTGGACATGCGTGCCCTCGAGCAGCTCTCTCTAGTTTGCCGTGGGTTTTACATTTGTGCAAGGTCAGCCCACCGTCATAACAAATAAAATATTGTCTGCGGCTCGCTGTCCTCAAGTTTTGCTCTTTATGTCCTCTGAAAAGCTCCTCAGATTTGCTGATTTGGGAAAGCTGAGAGATTGAGAATAAGAACAGGGCCATTAAAAGCTGTTTTTTCTTTCAACATTATTTTGAAAGCTCCCTGCACAACCCAAATTGCAGCACAGTTGATGCAGCAATTAAAAGCAAGCACAAAGTCTAAGATTACGCTGGAGCTCACTGATCAATTTTAAGCCTTTAATGATGCAAACAGACCAGACTAATGTTTCGACATGTGTCTTCATCTGACTCTGATGAAGACACAACATGTTGAAATGTTAGTCTGGTTTGTTTGCACCATTGAAGGCTTATAAATGATCAGTGTGCTCCAGTCTCCTCCCTCTCAAACCTTGTCCCACACCTGTGATGCACCTGGTCTGACCAAAACCTATGAATGATGCTTGGTGAATTCCTTTTCTAAGATTATGCTCCCAGGTTCACTCATTTATGTTTTTTGACTTTTTATTTCTCCTAAGGGACCCGGAGATTTGGCGTTTAGCTTGTCTGAGAGTGTGGGGACGCAACTGCACCAAACTTTTACCCTTCACCTCTTGGAGGCAGATGTTTCTGGAGAGGCCACGTGTGCGTTTTGATGGTAATCAAGCATATAATATTCCAAAATAAACTTTTTTTTTGTTTTTTTTTTGTTTGTTTTTTTGTAGAAACTGCAATGGTTTCCAGCTTTCAGTTTTGTGTACATGCAGCGATGATGTTTCAGTGCAAGTTTAGCTTTTCACATCCTAATTTGTTTCTTACAGGTGTCTATATCAGCAAGACATCTTATATTCGTCAAGGAGAGGAATCGCTGGATGGATTTTACAGGGCATGGCACCAGGTTGAGTACTACAGGTAGATGTTTGTCTCTCGCTCTTGTCTTAACTTTTTACATAGTAAGTGTGGAGAGATTGAATTTAAACGCCTTTATTCTTGTCAAAGGTACCTCCGTTTCTTCCCTGATGGCCAAGTCATGATGCTGACCACACCTGAGGACCCACTCGCCGTCGTTCCTCGTTTGTGCAGTAGGAACACCAGGTAACCTTTTATATCTACACGTTAAGGTTCAATGGACATAATAAAGTCAAAAACATTTCAGAGGATGAGTTGCAGAACCTTTTCTAATGATGTTTGCTTTTTGCTTCAACTCACAGAATGGATTCTGTTCTGCTTGGTCACTACCGTCTGTCACAGGAGACAGACAATCAAACCAAAGTTTTTGTTGTTGTCTGCAAGAGAAAGGAAGAGGTGAGCATGGGTTTGAGGAATTAGTGGAATATTTTATACATATAAATGTATAAAATATAAAACATCAAATGTTTCTACTTTATCTGAAGTCCTACAGGTCGGGTTTTGTCTCCATTTATAACACAAAAACGGTGTGAACTTAAATTAACATCAGCATCATCATCGTTTAAACATCAGCTATATTTGAAATAACATTTTTATTGCATGCTCTCTAAGTTAAGTGAGTTTTGTTTGACAATTTTCAAACAAAATTACAACAATTAGGTAATCAATTAATCCATTCAGGAATCTTAACGATAATTTACTTGATTCTACAAATGTGGCTTTGCTTTAACTGATAGTAGTAAGGAACCATTTGTTTGATCAATTGACAAAATTCAAGGAGAAAAAGGGGATATACTGTACATAGATATAACAAGTGTTTTTTTTAATTCCTAAAATTGATACACTTCAGTTGCCTTGCCTGTGGGCCTCTGTGTGAATGATGAGGAAAACCAAACTGTGTTGATATCCAGTGTCTTGTCATTCTGTTCCGCTTTATCTCATCCAAGCTATGTAATAGAGTGAGGACGACAACAAATACTAAATTATGAGAAAAACACCTTTTTTGTGTAATACACTGAAATGGACATTAATTTGTTACTGGGAAAAGCAGTACTCTCACTGTACTGTGTTACTGAGTAACTCATTAACACTCGTCACAGTGCTGTGGCTGCACTGTGCCACTGCCCTGCCAGTTTACAGCTCACCCTGATTAACTGCGTTGTGTTTGAGCAGAAGGTGGCAGAGATTCCAAGGAACCGGTTCTGCAGGCGGAACCCAGCACCCGAGGCTGAGCACAGCTTCCACGTGGGACTGCAGCTGTCCTCTGGGGGGCGTCAGAGATTCAGTAAGCTGGTTTGGATCCACCACTCCTGCCACATCACCTACAGGTATGAAACTTGACGGTCATGCCTTTGAATCGATCTTCTTAGGTTTTACTAAGCCACAAACACCCAAAGCTGAACGATGTCGCCCAATACAACAATCCTAAGAAATTCTAATGCTTGTTGGAAGATTTTAATCTATTTCCTTGTTTATTTGCAAATAAAACTCACCAATTTTGTTTTCAGACCAACTGGGGAAACCGTTGTCACAGCGTTCGACCTGGACAAGATGTACACACCCTTTTTCTTTGCACGTGTGAAGAGTTACACTGCTTTCTCTGAGCGGCCCCTTTAGGTGGTCCAGAGGCATGCACATGATACTACTGAAGACCACAGCAGAAATTCACCCAACACTTTGACAAAATGCATACTCCTCTGCCTGTTAGATTTGTGCTGCAGCTGAATTCTGATTTAAACGGAATAAGTCTTAGTGTTTCCTACATTTTGTGGTGATGATCACACAAAGCATGTTACGTTTCAGGTTTACAACATAAAATCCAACTTATTTTTTTGATTGTAATACTATATGGTAACGTGCAGCAAGTTAACATAATTAGGGATTGTTTTCACCTGCTCCCAACAATGAATGTTCAAAACTATTTTTGTTTCTTGGTGCGCTTTCTCCCTCAAATAAATGGTGGTGGACAGAATGTGCTTTCACATTTTGATTCATTTAAGCTTGTTGTTTTAATTGAAGTAAATCTTGGAAGTGTCCAGCATATAATCTAGCTCAAATACTATGAAGCAGAACATATGAAAATCAATCACAGATTGGATAAAGGCTGCAACATTTTGTCAATGAGTAAAATGGTGGTTTTATCTAAGTAATGTGTAACCAAGTCCAACAGATTTCACAAGACATTTTCAACATTTTCGTTTTCCGTATGACAATCACTAATGGTCAGAGCAGAAGTAACATAACACACTCAGGGAAATTAGAGGTCCTATTACACAACCTCAGTCAAAAGACATTTCAGATATGATTTCATAATTCCAAATCACTTGTCTTGCTAAGGGCACATATGAGTATAATCCACGTATTACATTTTCCGGGAATTGGGTACTGACAGATCAAACAGGATTTGCAGGGGAAAAAATAACTTACTGTAATGTGAAAGTTGTATTGGATTAGGCTAAAATGATTTTTGGCTTGTTGACTTTAAACTAGATGCTCTCTTGCCACATTATTCTAACTAAAATGTATGATCTGTTGAAAATCGCCAGTGTAAATTTTATAGGCCTAAATCCTTGCAGCCAAAAATTTGGGACAAAGGTTAGTAGATCATTTTCACATAAAGTCTGATGGCCATGTCAAGGCTCATTTTCTTTTTTGTGTTTCAATACCAGCTTTCGTCACAGTTTTCTCTTTGCCAAAACTAGGTGTATAAGCACCAGAAAATGCACAGGTGATCAGGAGTTTGAAGGAGATAAGTCATTGACCGTAGTGGGAATACATTTGATACATCTCCCTCTGGGCCAATCAGTAACATTTCACGTTATGTTGAAAAAGCCTCAATTTGGAGGCAAGATGCATAATTTCCCCAAGTTTTATTAAAATTTGATAATTGGTGTGTGAGATATAAATTGTTACAGATGAAGACTGATGTACAGTTTGCTCTGACAAACACTGGGATATACCTGGTATGCTGAGTGTATAGAGGAGAGACACTGAAATGTCATATTGATACTTAAATAATAGATGAGTTGAATGTGTAGGTATGGCCTGAGCAGAGATGCAGGTTAGATGTTCTCTGTTATGTCCTCTTAGAGGGTGAATGATGTTGAAGCTTCTAAAGGTAGACACAAAATATAAAAAGCAAAGAAAAAATACCTTTAAAATGAACTTACAACACAATCATGCTAGCCTCATAAGAACACCATGTATACTCTTGCCTTATACATCAGCAGCCACAACACAGAGTTGATAAAACCTGTAATGAATTTATGCACTAGTGTCTTAAACACTCAACTTGTTTTCTGTGAGGGATTTCATGACAAGGATGGTAATATACAACAACTTGAGGTCCATTACTGCTGCAGACAGACACATCTGAACTATAGTATTGGAAGTAGTGCTAGCATGCTGCTAAAATTATCCATGCAGCATCATGCATTGTGATTGTATGCGTTGGTAGGGTGAAATGCCCAGTAATCATCTCAAATATATCAGACCCATGTATCATAATATGTTGTGAGCCTTGTCTTGAAGTGTTCAGGAAAACAAGTCACTGTGCTTGCAATTCAGTGTCATTTAGTCACTTCAAGTGTTACCACTTATCTTTTACTCTTAAGGTTGAAAGTTAAAAAACAATCTAAAGATATTAATTATATATACAAGTCAATGTATTGAGATGCCAATGACTGCAGCATTATGTCATTTGTTATGGTTAGGCTTGTGTGCTTAGATGCTCTCATACAATTTCTTCAGTATGCAAAATGATCTCACTCTAAGCTGTTTGCAGTGACTATATGATGGGTTAATTAGCCCCATGAACGTTTCAGAATAATTCCTAATTCATTAAACTCCACTAGGCCTGCTAAAGTTAGCATGATTGCTATTAGCCTGATTAGCACTGACTTCAAAAATGCAAATTCTTAACACACCTCATTAGATTCTGGTTATGTTTCCTTCCTCTGTCATGAGAGGTCATGGTGCTTTTCCAATCGTGCTTAACGACATCTGCTCCAGATCACACACTGTGGTGTATTTTGGCAGATTTAGCATTGTGATGTAGCCCAGTAATTCGGTGGCACTTTCAAGAGGCAGAGTGATATTGCACTTGGCTGTAGACACCAGTGTCATCATCTTGTCTGTGGACCCTGAATCCCTTGCTGCAATGCAAAGTAGGACAGAGAGAGGAGGGGCATTAGATCTGAAAAGTTGGAGGGCATTTCTTAACAGTTTTTCTGATGCTTTAGAGTTGAAGCCTAACATTATGAAGTCCTTATTGAATCTCAGGGAGGATCAGAATGCTGTAGGCTGACTCACTGGAACAGTGTGTAAGCTACTAGACTCAAGGCACGTATTGTGTTTAACAGAGAGCACTGACCTCAGTCCAAACCTCCTAAACGAAGGTATTTGTATGGCCCTGCCCATGTCAAAGCAGAGGCCTTCACAAGAAGAGCTCTGAGAGACAGCCTGAGCAGAGAGGAGCTGAACACCACACTGGATGTGACACAGACTAACATTGCCTTGCTTATCCACCTTTCCTCCAAATCATTTCCTTTCAGTCATATGAGGGGGTAAAGGGGGGGAAATCATTAATGATAATTGGGGAAATAAATGAGCTACAGCTAATAAGAATATGAGGAAGTAGGACACGTAGCAGGTAGTGGCGCTGTCCTAAGGACCTGGGCCATTATTTTGCCACCTGCTAATAGTGTGGGAAAAAAACAGTACTCTTGCATCATATTTTCCAGTCTTAACCATTGCATAGGGTATAGGAAAAAAATAGCACAGTGACAGTGCTGACAAATTGTGAATCAGTGGTGTCATATCTAAGATTTCTAAGTGCAGTAGGTAATCCCCAGTTCCTGATCTGTATGCTGCTCATCATGATTAACAATAATTCTATTAATTTTTATAAAATTTTTACAAAGAAAACATGGCCTCAGAGACACATCAGTGAGCATTCAGTAAATCAGTACAAAACAACTTAATTTCACATTTAAGAAATTACATAAAATGATAAATGGGGTGCACAGAAGTCAGTGAAAACAAGTTTTAAGAAGTCATTTAAAGAAGATGGTTTTGTAGCCTGAGCTCCATGGGTGGGGCACGAACAGATCTTGTGGCAAAAAGTGAATCACCCGTGTAGATTGCACAACTGGTCCTAAGAATGAGTTGTCTGACATGTTATTTTGGTAGAAATGAATAAACGGACACAATGCTGACCATACTTCTGTTGTAGTGATAACTTCCAAGCTAGCACCTCCCCTCCCCCCACGCCGTGGCCTCTGAAAATCATTGAGTAAGGCACTTGTTTGGATAGCGGCTAGCCGGCAGACACGCCACCAAAGCACACAAACAGTTGCTCTGTCCTCTAAAGGCATGCTCTGTGCGACACATAGCATTCCAGTGCATGAAGCGGGCATGGACAGTGTGGCTTTCCCCCTCTGGTGTGAGGGGACGGGGATCTCATGGTGATATCCCTCAAGTGCAAAGAACCTCCGAGGTGGGATGCTGTCCCAACATCTGCACCCATCTGATTACTATTAACGGCTACACATTCTGGTTTGATAGAGAGAGCAGAGATGGGAAAAGTCAGGGTCAGAAGAATAATGATTTTCTAGGAAAGCATCTTTTTGAGTCTTTGCAGTGGGCTAAAATGGCTGAAAGTAGAATGCTTACAGTAGCAAGGACAGTTTCAGCATCTCACTAGTAGAATACAGCTCAACCTAAAATAACAACTAAAACCAGAACAAAACCAACACTAGGAAAGATATATACAGTATGTCTTGTCAGTCCCAGTAAGGCTCAGCAGTGTTCCAGGGATCTGCACCTGCCCCGAGACTGAGGAAACACTTGTCCTCGTTATACCAATGCAGTTTAACTCAGCTTGATCCATCACTGAAAGCCTGTTGACAATCATGGCCAGATATATTACCATCGGATGCCAGTAATTCCCACATTACATTGAGAATTATTGAGAAATTTACAATAAATAAATAAATAAACAAATAAATAAAATCCCATGCAATTAAGAAAGCTTTGTTGGGTTTTACCCCCTCATTACGTTGCATCATCACTTCTTCCCTCTCTCTGAAACAGTCGGGCACATCTGCTCACATCCTTGCTGACTTGACTGAGTCAAACCTTTAATCCACTAAGACCAAGCAGTATCATCGGGCCAAGAAAAGTAAGTAAAATACACAGAAGAGACTCAAATATTAGTGCTCTTTATTTATATCATTTCTTGTGACATTTTAAATACAGCTACTAGGACTCTGCTTTCATTTGTATTCAAAAAGTGCAGATGACTCCAGACTTTTCAGTTGTGTTGACATACTGTAAGGATGTTTTTTTGGACCATGTTCTGCCAGCATTTCACCTGTCAATCTATGAATTAATGATATCTGCCATGAATAGCATTTCAGCTGTCAGAGGATGATGATATTGATTTGACCAGTAGCCAAACAGATCACAAGGTTGATACCTTGGCCCTTGCATTTTACTATTAAGGCATATGGGTATCTACAGTAGGATAGCAATAAATACATTTTACAGTGAGTGATAATTGAAAGTAAGTGAATATCGACATTCTGTTTACAATTAAGTAGCAACAATGTATGAAGCAAGACTCAATCTTTTCAGGAACAGTCATTAATCACTGTATTCTTACTGGAGGCTTGATTGAATGTCTGAAAATAAATCAGTCCAAAGCTAAAGCACAAGATTTTCCAAACAGAATAGTTTTAAATAACAAACATTTATGAGAGGAAGTGAATGCACCAGTGTTCAGCTTCATGACTTTAAATTTTCATGGTTCAGTGTATACAAACAAATACCACTTAGAAATCATAGTTTGTGCTGTCATCAGAAGTGAATGCTATCGACAATTCAAATGGAGAAAGCTATCAGCTGGTGGTTGGCAAAGCAGAGTTGTTGCATAAGGAGAAGGGAAAAAATCACTGGAAAAGTATATTTACACTCCCAAGTCCAACATGGAAATCTGAACTGTCCTCTGAACCCTGTCCTCTTTTTGCTCCACCACAGAAAGACCTAGTTTTTGAATTTGAATTCCAATAACACATGAGAAAAAAAGATTTAAAAAAATGACAAACACATAAGAGCTACAATATAAGACATCACATAACCCTGAGAAAATAACCACCAACAGGAGTAATGTGGGAAAGGAAGATTGCAGTCTGAGCTTACAAATTTCAGCTTTTCTTTTTTTTCCAAATCCATGTTGGCATTATCATTTTTAATTCAAGTTGAATAAGTTGAAGTAAAGTAATACAAAATGCAGAATGAGACAAAGTTGAAACAAATATCCACTTTTTATAGTTCTTGCTGCAGTATTAATGGCTGTCTATAATTTTACTTTATGTTTAAATTATGTCTTACAAATTTGGTGTATTTTGCATCCTTCTCACATCTTCAATAATATTTGTAAAGTATTTACCAATAATTAATTCATTATTTTATATCTCTCTATGTACCATCAAATTCTAACATAAATATTTTACGTATCTTTAAAAGTTTAAAAAAAAATGCAAGCTCTACTAAACCACATACCAGGGTTAATCATAATACAAAATGATTAAAAAGCAATTAAATGTTTGTGTACCTTAATCAACTTTGTCTGCAGAAGTTCCCTTTGAAGGTATTACATTTTTCCTAAAGTGACAGGATTTTTCAAGACCTAACAATATTTTCAAGACAGGAAAACAACAGTTTGTAGTAGGTTTACAAGCTCCATTTTATCTCTGTACAAAATGCAGCAGTCAACACATGTCAACTCTGTTACCCCATATTTCAGAAAATGTATGTATTTTTTATCTATTTCTCAAAATAATTCTAAAATGCATGACTGCTATGTGCTCCCTTGGCGCTCCTTACATGGGCAGTAATGGCTAATAAAACATGAACCCTGTCTTGTTGTGCAAAAGAAGAGTGGTAACAGGGATGACATGTTGAAAGAGAAAAAGAAAATTAATTATAATTCAGTTTCTGTATAAATGCAGTTCAGTTCAAGTGTTACAAGCAGATGCTGATTATTTTTTTAGGTCAACTTTTAATACAAATGATTCCAAGATACACTTTATATTTGTATAGCAAGTGGATTCATGAACCAGGGAAAATACGGCCACTGCACTGGTATTATTCCAATTTTGACATTAATATCCAATGCCATAGTATATTCTCTATGACAGACAAGGCCAATAATGTAAAAGAAGGTCTCAATAAACTCAGTAAGTGCTTTTAAAAATATATAATAAAAAATAAAACACTGTGATTTTCAACTCCAATGTTATCACTTTAATATATTGAAAATACATTTTTTTTTATTAAATAACTGTTTTCCAAATTAATATGGTAGAATAATACGGTAGAATGGGGAACAATTCATGATAAGAAAATGTGAAATTATGATAAACATTGCATCCCTTTCAAACTTCTGTATATGTCAAATGGTCAAAAAACAAAGAAACAAAACAAAAAAACAGGCACAGGATTTGCATAGGAAGTTTGACACATATTGGTTTGACCAATATGATTTTCTGTAAGAACAGGGGAAATGGATACTTTGGAACAAATCAATTGGTCCGAAAGGCACCCTCTTCATCTCATGGCAATTTACAGTACACTTCATTTGAATATTATATTGTCATGCATTTGAAATGCACTACATAAATTTGCACCGTACTATATGATCATATTCACTGGATAAAGCTGATACTTAGACAGTTGCCAGTAAATGCTATCACTATAGAACTACAGGCATAGCCTTACTTAATGAATTTTAATTGATTATTTTCTTTTCGGATTGCATTAAATTAGTCGAGCTACATGGAATGCACTGCCAATATGGAGGAAAAACTGACTCTTGTAACACGGGGGTGATTTAGGAGAACTGAGCTCATATTGTGCTCATAAAACTTCATGACTGCTCTCTACCAGAGTGTATTAAACTTGTCAAGATGCATTAGACTGGGTACTCAAAGCAATATTATATTTCTCAAATTGGAGACCTCGAGCTAAAACAATTTAAGAACCCTCACTCTTTCAATGGAAATAATTGTGTATAGCAAAATTAAGCTACTGTGCTGTAACCTATCAATGGAATGTGACTGCATTGCAGTGCTGCACAGGTGAGAGAGAGAGAGAGAGAGAAAGAGAGAGAGAGAGGGATTTAACACCAGCAGAGGCAAGAGTGAGACAATGTGCAACAGAAGACACATGCTCTGGTTACATATTAAGGACCATAGTAAGCACTGGATTGTTATTTTTAATTATTCCCTTCATTATTGAAACAGGGATGGTCACATAGTGTGATGAGGCCTGCTGTGTTGCCAACACATTCATTGGCACTTTCATCTTTACACAGAGCATACATGAATGAGTTTTGTTAAAATGTCTGTGTCTTTTCCAGGTGGCAAATGAAAAGGTAGCAGCTTACTGGACCATGTAAGAGCTTTTGCAGTTAATTTACTATAGGGGGGCAAAAGGCTATGTTGCGCAGGTTCAACCATGCTACAGTATTCTTGTCCCTTAACTATAATAAATTTAATTCATTACCATGAGCGGCAATGTGTGCAAATCCATGGAAAGTCTCTGGATATATGTAGCTATGGCTTTTTGAGTCTCAAGTGAATACTAGACTACTCTAAAACATCTTTTGTAAAGAAGATACATATCCCTCCTAGCAGCTTTAGCTAATATGCTACAGTAGAAGTGGGCATGGCTTCTCAAATGTCATTCCACCCTCAGTTTCTTATGTGCAGAGCTTTCCATAGTTGGCACCCCATTTGCATGTCCATTTGTTGATAGAAGAGAGCCATTCTGATGCTCCTTCTTATGAGACCCACTATGCTTCTTGTAAGTCTAGTGAGATAGAGAGGGAGAGACAAAAATAAATTTCATTACAATACAAATGTATTCATATATGTCTGTATTTATGATGTAGTTAGACAACAAAATGTAACAAATTGAAACTACAGCTACTGCAAGAAAAAATGTAATCCAAGTTAGGTGAATAATGGGCCTATAAATGTCAGCAAAAGAACTGGCTGTGTCTAAATACGCAGTGATTACAGAAGATACAAATCTATAGCTTAATTTCTAATGCAAATATTGAACATATGCATTAATAATTAACAACTGACCATAATCACAACTCACCTGGATGTAGAAGTTTGAGAAAAGGATGATGAGCGTGACCATGTAACCTATTTGGAAATACAGCCAGCCCTTAGGGAAATCACATGGCCATATTACTGCACACATCGTCTGCGACATGGTTAAAAAGAACTGAATCTGTGGAGGAAGCGTGGCACACATGCACGCACGCACGCACGCACACACACACACACACACACACGAGAGTGAGAAAGAGAAAGAAACAGAGAGACAGAGAGAGAGAGTATGGAAAGGTAGCATTGATCCAGTGCCTAAAATATCTTAAATGGATGGTGAAAACAGTGCTTTCCTTCAGTCTTCTGCTCTGTATTAAAGCTATAGAGGGTGTTGCAGAAAATAGTCCAAGAGCACTCCAGCGTCAAAATAGCAGGACTAAGTCCAGAGTGAGAGAGTGGACAGTATTACCATCACAAAGACTGCATTTCACCCCTTAGATCTTAACGATAGATTTTATTTTCCCACTGTTGCGTTCTGAGATAGGATAGCAAATGAATTGGAGGAGCTTACCAGCTGCAGCTGTGTGATGTACCTCTTCCACCAGAGGTAAGGCCGTATGGCTGGGACAGCTGAGAGCCCGTAGTAGGAGTACATCACAACGTGGACAAAGCTGTTGAGGGAGGCACCAAAGTACGCTGAGGAGGACACAGAAGAGACAGGGAGAGGCATTCATCAACAGTGGGAAATAACCGTGAATGAATAGCAAGTGGCTGTGAAATTAATGATGATCATGTAGGGCTTAAAAACAATTAGTTTCACCAGACTTCTCTACTTAGAGCACTCATAACAAAGCCCATGCAGACCAACTGAAGTCATTTATAGTAAAATAAAACAAAAAAATATAAAATAAATGAAAGCATATGGGTAGGCGTCAAAATATTATACAGTATTACCCTTGACCCTGTCTGCATTGAACATAATTTCAAATTATATAAGTGTTCATAGTACTAAAACTATAATGTGGTGACAGGGATATTGAATATAAAAAAAATAAAATAAACAAAAAAAAAACAAGCTCAGATCAAGAAAAAATTACAACTTTATAATTTGTAAATTGGTGTATTTATGCCTAGTAGCTATGGTGTTTTGTATGCACCATTAACCAAAAGGCACTGGTGTAATTAACAAAGGTATTAGATGCACAGTGCTTTTCAATACAGTAACAGACAATTTGTATGCTTTAAGGCTTTGTTTCTTTTTAAGGGCAG
>OMKZ01013063.1:135239-172471 GCA_900302535.1 Neoniphon sammara
TATGTATAAAGAAAAAAAAAAAAAAAGGTTAAAGATGTCAGATTCAAGATTCAAAACTCAGACTCATGAAATAATATTTATATATTGTTAAAAAATAGAGGAGAATGCTTTAGGAAGCTGTCTTTACTGTATGTTCCCAAAGATAACATTGTTTACTGTTTTACTGCCTTCAACAGCAGAGATAAAATATATTAGACAGTATATCAGCGATGCCCGGAGCAAAATGTTCTTTCAAAAAGTCCATACACAGCATTTATCATGTGCAAAAGGATAAGCGGTCATCTGACCCAAAGAAAGGCCCTTGAAAGATCAGGATGAATCATAAAAGCAATTTAACTATCTCTAGCACAAACAGATTGATAAAACTGTTTTTTGTTTGTTTGTTTTTTGCATAACTGGAAGGCATTGCACATTTCAGTGTGAGCACTGTGTTCACCTAGACTCAGTTACCCACAAGGGACACCATAGAGTCATCACAATGACATGACACAGATTAAATTGACTCCCTGTCTCTGCAGCTTATCTGTTGGGATTTACAGGTATTGGCCTATATAAATTACACTGGTAGATTTGAAATAAAAAAATACACAATTTGCTCAATATTTATGCAAGTCTCCTACAGTAACCGGTGCTTACACGATATCAAGAAACTGAATGGAAAACATCATGTTGTAACATGCACTTTGTATTTCATGGCATGCATCAAAGACATAAACAAATGACCAATGAACATAAAAAGTTTGTCAACTGTGAGTCTGACTGTCTTACCTTATTATCGGCTTCTCTTGCGCTGTGTGTGTCTTGGCAGTAGAAGTTATAGCCGCCGTACCACACAGCAGTAACAAGCTGCAGACAAAGAGATTAGGATGAATGATGATTGGATATTCTGTATCTGCAGCATCTCACACACCAAATCCCCAAATACACAAACTGGGCGGACACAGTAAAACACAAATAAAATGTAATAGGGAAACTTGAAAAAAACGTGTCTTTCCCTTCCTTTCAAATAATAAAAACACAAACACGGGGGCTAGATGCAAGCCTGTTGTGCCAGCTTGTTGTGACTCATCACAAACTCCTCTGAGTAATAAATGATTATATCTACATTTTGTGAATGGAAGCCTTGTTGATATATTTCATCAAATCTGAAACACAAACTGCTCTGCCTTTATCCACCAACACCTTCATTTATTTAACAATGCATGATAGATTTATAAAGAAGCAATGCATTGCTTTGATACACACCAAAGCTATGAGCTGGTGAATAGTTTGTACAAAAAGATCACAGTGATGGCAAATCAATAAACTAAACAAAAAAATTGCTCCATGCTTTAGGTGATATGGGGTCAAAATCACACCCCTCCTCATTTCTGTCCCATATAGAAACAGCCAGACATTTTGCTGTTCCAAAGGATTTGAGAGTTCACGTCCCATTTTAGATCAAGATGTAAATACAGGGCATGTTGAAAGCTAATTAATGTGATGATTTTGAAGCATACAGCCAAACTTTCGTTTGATTCGCACAGTGAGCTCAGAGCAAAGGGACAACAGGAAATTATGCAGCAGAAAGTCTCATTATTTCAGTAACCATATTTGCCTGGATATCTGTGCACTGACTCCATGCGTATCCTGTGCTTTTGCACTGTCTGTATCAAGTGAGGAATATTCAGATGTACAAAGACTGGGTGGCTCAATGCTGATTCACAAAATTAGTATAGATTAGCTGTCTTTGTCTGCTGCTGTAAAAGGCTTTTCTAATTAATTTAAGAGCCAAGAAATTGTCATCGGTTTGAAACCAACGGCAGACTGAGAGGAAGATTAGTTTCTAACCATAATATATTTTCTTATCCTACAGTGACTTGTCTGCAAAAACAGAAACAAAAGACCCTCACAAGATATACTGCCTTTATTCTTATTTTCAATCTAGCGCTCTTCATTCTGTAAACGAGCTTTATCACAGTTTAAATTACAGCTATTATGAGACTGAAAGCAACGCGCCCTGGAAAGTTGACAAGAACAAAACCGCTATGTACTTTGATTCACAGCAGGTGACATCGATTTTAGACTGCCAAAAGTCCACCCCATGGCTGGGGCATTGTCACAGTGCAAGGTTTAATGAATCACACAGGGTGAGCCTCGCTAGTCCTCTGAGGCTTACGCAATGCAGACAGAGAGACAAGGAGGTCTGGCCAGCTGGATGGGGACGAGTGAACAGATACTTTAGACTTCCAGGTGCACAAAAATGCTACCTCTGACTCTTGCCTCATCATGTTTACAGATACACAGACTGTGCATGCAAGAAGAGGTGACGTTATAAAGCTGCACCATGGTGACTGAAGTCCGTGGACTACCACCACAATTAATTTCCCCTAAACAGCACACTCTGTTCAAACTGCACCAGCGTCTTAAAGCACTGCCAAATATGAAGGCAATTTCATGTTTGGATGCATCAGTGCAGAATAAATCTATCAATTTCACTTATTTAGTCAGCTGTTTATAAAATAGCAGTTTTCCAGCAAACAATGGGGGGCTGTGCTGATGTCTGTGAGGGCGTATGAGGGATTTGATTGTTGAAACAATGACCCTGTCAGCATCCAGCTGTGTCCCTCTCACCCCCTGATAGCATTGTGTCCCGTGGTGGCTTTCAGTGAAAGAGGCCAGTAGCCAGGGGCCTGCGTCTAATCCGAGTCAAATGTGTAAATGAAATGTATCCTGTCGCAGTCACACATCACCATGAGTGCGACTATAAAAGTGTTTTAGTGCATATGGAACTCTGGTTAAGGGTCATTTCTTTTTATTTCCTTTATGATCTATCTGCAGTGTGGCATTGCAGGGATTGCTCTGGCCCACTTCAGCAGGCCTGGCCGTGCCTGTCAGCAGTAACCTGCTTACCTCATAGAACATGTAGAAGGACAAGAGCGTGAGGCCCAGATTGTAGAGCACCAGGAGGCCTCTGCAGGAGTATGGCTGCCTGTGTTTCATGTACTTGGGCCCCATCCACACGATCAGGAGGTACATGACTGTCAGTGCAAAGGTTGGGGGATAGTTGTCCAGCAGCAGCCATCCCCGTACCCGCTGATCTGAAAAATGCACGCAAACAGACCAATCTGCTTAAAAGTACAGTGGAATTCTCTTATTTCTCTCCTCTGTATTTACCATTCTTGCGAGATAGCAGTAAGTCAAGTGGAGGAGGACAGATAAGCTGGCCTTACTGGTGAAAGCAGATACAATTCAGCGAGAAGGAAAAGTAGTAGGAATGTTTGCTTAACACTTAAGAAGGAAACAAGAAGGTGAACTACTAAAATAATAAAAAACAGCAGCATTCTTTTGCAAGTGTACAACACCAAACTTGGGGTTAAAGGTTTAATGTTCCACAATGCAGCATCAATTATATACCAGTGCTATTGCCCAAATAAAGAGTATGTGCATTTTTTAAGACCCAGCACAGAGGTTTGTGTGGTTGAAATATTCTAAGAGCCAATAAAATAAAACAAAGAACATCAGGCATACAGTCTATATCAGCTACAAAGTTGACAATGTAAACATAAATACTTACCTCTGGGGCCCATCCATGTTTCTATGTAAGTGTTCAGTTTATGATTGAAAGTCTCCATTTATCACCTAAAAAGACAATGCATGAGGAAAGCTGACTCACATCTGTTGCATTATGTGACATACTGTAAATCCACGGTGTGATCACACCAATTAATATCACGAATAAATACTAAATACTCATAAACTACAGGGAAGTAGGCCTGCTATCTAATCAAGTTCTTGCCTTCAATAAGATTATGAACCCTGAAAACTAAATGCATGGCATTCTATATTTCCACCATTTGGGTACTACTACGAATAACTAAGAATTGTTTGACAGAACATACATGCAATTTTGATACTAATAATTTCATATCCCCTCAACTCCTCCAGCATTGCTAGTGGACACTGAGGGGATAACACATGCTAACAGGAGGCAGACAGACTTCACAGGCAGAAACAGGCAGAAACTCACAGGCAGTAACAAGCCCCTGAGTAGATCTATCAAACTGAACTAAAGCAGCTCAGTTCATCTGCACCCAGCAGTTATGCAAAAGCATATTGAAATATATCACACAACAAACAACAAACAAAATTGGGATTATTTAAACAGCATTGTGATAACAACTTCTATCTCAAAATGTTAGTTTTGGATACATGACAATCATAACTATTTCTCATGCTAGTGCTATCAAGGTGTTAGTCTAGGTAACTGTACAAACCTTGACCTTAACTGCTTCTGCTGCTATGTTCACGTGTCTGTGCATCTGCCAGTCTAGCTCTCCTGCCCCACTACTCATCCCTCCCTTCCCTGTGGTTTTACACAACAGATCAAACATGACAACTTCCCGCTCTGAGAGAGAGGGCTGCTCGAAGGTGTGAACAGCAGAAAACCACAGATATGTTTACTTAATCTTACCATATAAAACTTATGAAACAGGCGATACACTGATTTCCAGCTTGCTGCATTTAAGGTCTCTTGTTAATTAGGATGATGCAATGTTTTGACGAAAGATTTACTATCTCTAATGCTAATGAGCTTCGGTTTTTAATAATCACAAAATGCTGACTGTGCCAGATAATGCTGCTATGCTTATTGAAATGATAGCCTTTTGCTCTTTAACCTTCATCCTTTTGCACTTTCATCATCTGAAGCTGTCAAGTTGTGACAGGGTGTATGTTAGCGGTGACATATCGGTGCAGCTCTTAAAGCTGTGGAACATTTTCTCCTTCCTGAGTGTCTTTAACACTGGGTTGGCGGCTCTGGTGCTACCTGCCTGCCCTGCACTGATTTCCTTCCTCATAGCAGGACAGTAGCTTATAGCTACTGAGGAGGTCAGGTCATCATTGGCTAAAGTTACCTATGGTGTCCCTCAGGGGTCAAATGTAAGTGCAGTCCTTTTTTCCCACATATATAGACATTATGCTGCTGCTGATTCATCAACATATTTGATTGCACTGCTATGCTGATGATAGCTAGCTGCACCTGTCTGTGAACTGGCCATTTTACATGATTGTGCTCTGGGTACTCAAAGCCCAATGCCCTTTAATATCTTTTATCACATTTGTCACAATATAAATAAAACTGAAATCATTGTTATTAGACCTATACTAATGTCTATACTTGTGTGGAGACATTTGAAAATTGGAGCATTTTTGTCTCGTAATCAGCAGAAACAGTGATCGATATATTTCATCACATCTCAACTATCATAACTCTCTTTGCCAACAGGGTTTCTCAAGATCAAATTTCAAAATGCTCCAGCCAGACTCTCAGTGCAATTTGGGATTTCATTTTAATTTTGTTGACCAAATCTAGGGGATACATTGGATTGGCATTATGAGCTTTTAACCCCTGTGAGCTCAAGCACAGCCTGGCATCTTCAGGCAGAGCTCTTTTGGTCATTTCTCAATCTCAGCTGAAGACTGAAGGATGATAAAATTTTCTCCATCAGGGCCTCTGGCCTCTGGCACAACCTGCCCACATCAGGCAAGCCAGCTCAGCGAGTCTTTTAAAACAGCTCCAAAAATACAAGAACTGGGCTTTATTCTTGTATGATTTATTGTGCATTTGACCTTTAATATTATTCTATTCTGTGGTTACTATAGAATAGCATGTCTCACATTTCTGTTAATCTTGTAAAGAGTTGCTCTTTTGAAAAAGGTTATAACTAATAGGAGATGGTTACATCATATCATGTGGATTAGTCAGTGTGACTCATCTTTACATTTACAGTTTAGACAAACACTATTATCTAGAGTAAAAGCCAGTTTGGGTACAAGGCACAGAATTAGAAGTATAGATGCGCTGTACCAGCTAAAAGACTATTCAGTAATGCTGGTTTGAATGAGAATGCTCTTTCTATTCATTCAATTTCTGTGTAGCAACAGATGTCCACATTGTTGCAGGTCACATGTACCGGTCACCTGTTTAGTGGTGCAACACTGGGTTGACTGGGAGGCCTATCATCTGTGATGTTAATCTGTAAGTGATCATTTTACGAGCCAGTTAGTGTTTTGTTTTTTTTTTGTTTTTTTCAGATTATAAGAGCAATCCTCTCACTTGTGAAATGGGACAGAAGCTACCTTTGAAATACTTGTTTTCTTAAAACTAAACATTTGATTTAAGCGGACAAAAAAAAGCTTTTGAATATTACCACCTAACAAGTTAGATCCATTAATGGATAAGATTTATGTTTATCCATTGGATGAATATGATTTAACATTAGAATTATATCCAACATGATGGAATGATCTTTTAATGTTACTCGACTTGTTCATTTTGCTCACTTTAATCTTGTGTTCTATTTTTTAAACATTTTTTTTCTTTTGAATGTATTTCTGTTTGTTTTACTGATCCTTGTTTTACACCTTTTTGTACTCTGCTTATAGATGTGCTACAGAAATACAGTTTGTTTTTTTCTTTTCTCTTTTTCTGTTTATCAATATCACATTCATCACTACTGATTTAGGTGATTGTTCACACTGCTAAGAAAAAGTTGTCTGCAGCACAGCAGCCAATACATTGATCATAAACCTGATAACTCCCAGGCACATATTGTTATATGTGCCTCACAAGTGTTGCAATCCTTTACATACAGTGTTTGCAGGACCCTGTATCACCTCAGGCGCTGCACACTATGCACCTTTACAACAGCAAGAATTACAGTCTGTCTGAGTTCTTTATCTGTCCTGACTTGTTTCTAACCATTCAGCCCATTTACCTCATGTCACACTGTGCACTACAGGACTATAAGGACAAATTAAGTACCTGTACAGTTGAACACATGATGCAATCCAAAATGTGGAGTGCAGTAGTTCTTAACTATATCCATATGTATAGTTTTTCTGTCTGTCTTACTGTGGGCTTTGCACTGTCTCCTTCAAGAAATGTGAAATCCTGTTGTACTATGTGCGTCAGTAGAACCTGTGAAACTATGAAACATGTCTGTTTTCTCTGCAGCAGACAAATACATGAATACTAACTTGTGAATAGTCTTTCTAAATCTGGTTTCTGGATTTGAACACAGACAGTGTGCTCTTCTTTTTGCTCAAGTCACTTTTCATGCATGGCTGTCTTGATGTATCAAAGGTTAAAGGGGAACTGAGGTGACACTAAAACAAATTGGTGTTAATAAAATGATCTTCAACTTCAAAGAAAGAAATGCAATATGCTAATACAAGAGGACCTATCAAATTTAGCTAAACCTTCTCAACTTAGTCTGCATGCAGTTTTTGTACAAAATGGTCATGTGATATTCAAATGGGATTGATCCAGCTGAGGGGCGTCACCAATGACAATGCTTACATGCAAACAAGTGCATTTCCCTTAATCTGGTTATTGAAATATTCAGATAATGTCATCAGCTTAGATTTTGAAAAAAGTGTTGTACACTTCTGCTCTATGTATTGTCTTTATTTGGATAGCATTTGCTTTGGGGCTTCTTCAAGATCAAGTTTTTCCCTTTTTTTCAAGTCAGTCTGTGGTGTGCTTTACTTCTCTGTTCTATATCACCATTGATTTAAAATTTCACATTATAGATAGTTGTATTAGCCAAAAGTCAGTTGTCAAGAGCAGCAACTTGAAGCTTAATGTGATCATCCTCTGCACAGCAATATCCATAGTGTGATTATCAAAGAAATACTACATCGAAACATGATAATCTGACCTCAGAGCATGTTAAATTCTCATTGTTTAGTACGAGCCATAGAGCAATCCTGCATCTCTCCAGAATACACAATGCTTCATCGGGACTTTGAGCTTAAGGCGGTGCCACGGCAATAAAAAAAATATAGAGGGCTATGTTCTCATTGCTCTGGTTGATGAGTACATTTTTAAAATCAAATTATGTAAATTTATAGGATTCCGAATGTCTGCAGAGATCCCTCTGCAGAGATTCATCTAAGAGTAGTTTAAAACAACATATCATAAGTTAGAAGACTTCATAATAAAATCACAACCAGTACATGAAGTGCACCACCAGCGGGAACAACTGTCAAAAGTTTTCATTGGGAAAAAATAGCACTAGGGCTGTCACAAAATTACCACGAGAAGCTGACTGCGATTCCTTAGAAAAACTATTATAACCTTATAATAAATTTTAGAGGGATGCTACCACACCAAAGCTCTATGCCCTTACAGGCATATTACACCGATACAAAAAAGAGATTAAAAAATACCATTAAATACGATAAGATCACTATAACGTCACTACTAAGCCCCTCCAAGCACATTATTTTTCGCTGGAGTCATAAAAATCTAAATAATAGCACTTCACAGCAATGCGCGGCACATTACAGCAGCCTGGTCCTGTTAAAGTACAAGATTTTGAGTCCAGTGCGCAGTTATAGAGCCGATGACGGCGGAAATCATGGACATTACCGGACAATTTCACAAGTTAAACTACGAGAGGGGGGCACAGAAAAAAAAAAAGAGAAAGCCATAGCATCCTATTGGAGAGTCCGCTGTCGATCGCATCGCATCAAGGCTACAGTAACAGAAACAGTAGAGGTCACCGATTCAGCATCACCCTAACTAAATCGCTTTAGACGCCATGCTACAAAAAAAAGAAAAAAAAAGAAAAAAACACAAATCATGAAAACCTTACCGATAAAGTCATTCATTCATTCAGACACGTTAAAGCCAATCCACAGTTTCAATCTGAGCCATAAAAAGCAGTTATGTGAGCGTAGACTGCCTACCTTAGAGAGAGGGGAGAAAATGACTGTGTAACCTTGGCTGTCTGGCCGCTCTGTGCACAATGTGCAGCCTTGTCGCTCAGTGGAAAATAGTGGGAGGAACACGTAGACTGGCCCATTGCCCTGCAGGAGGGTTACAACTAGGAGGTGACCCGGTGTGCTGCAACTGCACACGGACACACAATAAAAAAAACATAGGGTCTGTAATTGCTGATAAACGTATTCTTGTGCAATGAGTTCGGCTAGACCCGAAGCTGGCGAGGAGGAGATAGTCTATGGGACAGTGCGCAGTTTGCAGTGTGTGTGTGTGTGTGTGTGTGTGTGTGTGTGTGTGTGTGAAACCACTGGCAAATGCTCCTACCCTATAAGCTCTGATCACTAACAAACCCATCACAATCTGCCCAGGGATTTGTAGGGAGTGGAGCCTACAAAATTTAATCAACCTGACAAATATTAGGTTTTTCCCCCCAAATAGTAATATATGTATGTTTATTTTTACAGCCTGTAATCCTGCTGCAAAGCTGCATCCATAACTCAAATCCACTATAATAGCCCTGTAGCCTGATATTAGAGGGAATTGTAGTGTCTTTGTACCTTACTGTACTTTAAACTGTATTTATTTTTTTATCTCCAGTGGTATTACTAAAAGCATTCCTATTGGAACTTCTAGTTTTGTTGTATTACTTATTTGATATTGATTACAAAATGTATTACTAGTATCATAGAATAACTATAGCTGACACTTCCTTAAAATTAAACATACCTCAGCACCATTTTATTTTACAATAAGACTTGTATAAACACCCTCTTGTAATTTAGTTTTCAATCCAGGGATTAATTTCTTGGTCTGAATATCTGTTTTAGCTCATGATGTGATAGGTGATTCTTGTGGTGTCTCTGTCCACAGTGCAGGTCTGTACCAGGCATAATCATTATCTGGTTCAAGAGGACACAGTGAGGAGATGCTCTTATGTGTCCACTGTGCGGGACAGAATTATGTAAAGCTGCGGTTCATTACCGCCATCTAGTGGAAGAAAATTCACTAGTCAGAGGCACATGGAACCAACACCATTATGATAAATAAACGAGCATATTTCATTTTACAATTACAGAACTTGTTTTAAAAATAATATGAGGAAAAAGAGCCTTAACCATTTACTTTCTTAACCATAATATGATGCAGTTAATGACCAGGGCTTTATTTTAGATGACGGTGGTGATTTTAGACTGTTTCTCTATCTGAAAACCGAAGTTCAAGCCCCTGCTGAAGTATCCATGAGCAAGTCATCTAATTCCCTACCAGCTAAAGGGTGGCTGATACTGACCTTTGACCTTCCTAACAACTTTGATTTCAGTATCTTATCAATTATTAGCTTTCGCATGTAGATCTTTGGCTTAAGCTTACTATATCCAAAAACATTCTTGTTATATTTTAATGGTAAATTTTAACTGTTTCTGGAATGAAAAGGAGGAGCCTAAATTCTCAGGAAGAATAGTCACAACACTGAACCCTGGCTGGCACGCAGCTTTGGCTCCCATCCCACATTCAAATGATGTAAATGTGCTGACTGGAGGCATTCCTTGGGGCGTGTCAATTAAAATGCTGCAAACCTAGCTAATTGGTGGGATTTGAAGAATTGTTCAGGGAGGCCAGTAAAGATCAAACTCAGTATAGATGCTTTGACTCCACATAATCCCAAATTGACGATGTGTATTTTTTTTATTTCACTTGTAAATTAGTGGCTCAAACAAAACCGTCTTGAAACAACCCTGATCCAATGTGTTGATCATAACAAGAACATTTAAATTAATTCATTATCCCCTATAAATAAAAACTAATCCATAATATATGACAATGAAGTCTAACACGACTGTTAGAAACCAGACTTGTTTAATGCTGTACAGATTTATTTGAAGCAGCATCACATTGCAAACAATCATTCACCAGCTCCACTTCAATATAACACTACTTGCAAGTTCCTACTACAATGTCAGCACAGCAAAACAAACATTTCTCTTAATATGCAAAGATTTCTACCAACTTCCAAGGCGACTCTGGATATCCAGCAATGAAAATGTCCATGTTAATGTTTTAAAGAGCGGAAGTACAGTATTTACATAACACATGATTAAAAGCCAGCTACTGTACAACTCTTTGCTACATTTACATTCTCACACTGATAGGCTTAATTTCACCAGAGAAAAATATATACATATCTGCCTACTATTACACAGCTTTATGCATGTTTTCACCCTATTAAAATACTTTTGTGATCATAAAAATCTGATACAGTATATATATGTACAACTTTGATGCAGGTGTGTTCCTTATGATGCACACATGCTGTTCTGCATTCTTTTAAAACTCCATTTGTTTGGACCACTTTTCTGTCCAGCCACACGTTTGGTCTTTTCTGCACATGCTTATGTATGATGACAACACATTCGTACAGTACATCTTATTTGAACCTATTGACGGGATCTCCAATCAGTTCTGGGCATCGTTCTTCGCCTTTTGCGATCTTGTCGCACTTGCGGATGAGGTCGTAGTTGATCTTGTCAGTTATGACGCTGTCCTGCTTGTATTGGGGGTGCTTCGCGACAAATTCCCTCATCCACTTGGCCATGGTCATCAGTTCGCCTGTTTCACAAAAGAAGCAGAGGGAATTATATTTGGTGCTGTAGCTACACACAAAAAAACTCTGGTTATGGCTTCTGAAGTAATTTTCTACAGGCTTTAGTGTTATCATACCTGAGGCACGTTTCTTGATGAGCTTCAGGTAATTCAGAATGGTGCATCTGGTGTCGACATCCACCTCCATGTTTTCCAGGTAGCAGTTCAGGATTGGGATAAGCCCTTGAAAAACTCCCTCCTAGTGGTAGAAAAATTAATTATCACTACATGTACCACAGTTATAAAGTCTGACTGGTGTAAAAGTGAGAGAGTAAAATGTTATTTACCTTTCCATTGATGATCGTGTCAATGCTCATCAGTGTGTACTCCTCGTTGGTGCCGTCAATCTCCAACCCGTTCTGAGCAGAATTGGTGCCATCAAGGACCGGGTTGCAGCCTGTGGGCGGACAATACGAGTACATCAGCTAATCCCATCCAAACACACTCCACAAAAAAAACATTTTAAGAGTGCATTTATTTACCCACCTTTGAAAATGTCCTTTCGGAAGTAGAACAGGCCCTCCTGGACAGCGTTTCTTTTCTGTGCAACTTTCATATTTTCATCGACCTAATGTGAGACAAGTGTTCTGTATGTCAAAGAGCTGTCCTTAACTATATTCTTTGATGGTAAAATGTCTTAACTGCAACAAAGTACACCATCAAATCTATCTCTTTGTAAATTAAATTAAATTAAAATTAAATTCAACGCACCATTATGTTAATTAAAAAATATCCATGTTACAAATATTTGACTGTTTTCACCTTTGACAAGGGGATTAGGAAGTCCAGTTTGTAGGACAAGATCACTCTGGTCAGCAGGACCACAAAGACCACATATGCAGAGTTTTCAAAATCAGTTAGCTGCACCTGTAACAGAAGAGGAACATTAAGAAAATAAGATATTCAAAATAAAGCTTCAAACTCATTCAATAGCCATTTTTGTTATTTGACAGTGTTTGATATACGATGTCACTGCATAGACCATAACCACAAGTCTAATTAAAATAATAACGCATTTAGCGTTTACCTCCATGGGGCGAAACTCGACTCTCCAGCCAATATCAGAGTTGGGAGGCGGTGGTTTGAACCTCATTGTCTGCCAGTTGGTTGACTGGAGGTTCTGCAACAAATTACAGCATTTTGACTTTACATTCACATACAGAGAATTCATTCCAAACAGGTAATGCCTCTTTGAAAATGGCATTCCTTCTTCCTAACAAGAAATTGCTCAATGGTCTTACCTCAAAGTGATCAGACTCGTTTTCATCATCCAAGTTTATTTTCTCCTCAAAGACCGAGAGTGGATCTCTGATGAAGAGGTGGGCAATGTGTTGGGCCAGCAACTTATCTATTCCTGTAAACAGAGCTCTGATTATTCATTTCTTACTGTATAAGCATCTCTTAGTGGAAGCTGACAAGTAAGTTTCATTATGCATGCCTATTTTGCAATCCAGCAGAAGTTAGTCTTTAATTCATTACAGCATGGCTCTGATGTTCCTCTCCTGTGCATGACTCATTTGGTCCAAAGTTTTTTCCCCACTGATTTTATTTCCAAATGACAGTACCTGCAGCCAGCAGTTGCTTGTAGATCTCCTCATCTATTGTCAAATCAATGTCGTTGTATTTCTCACCACAGCTAGACAGGTAGCTGTCAATTGAATCGTATCTTGACTTGAAGATTCGGTATTTGTCATTTTTCAAAGGCTGCAAACAGAAAAGACATTTTTCATGCTCACCAAAATGGCCACTTAAAGGAGAATTATTTTTTTCTGTGATATGTAAGCAGTTCTACACACAAATCAGTCACAATAGAGAAGCACAGTATTTCTTGGGTGTAAATAACTTTGGCTCAATCCTTGCCATAACAGGGGACATGGGATGGGAATCTTGTGAAGTGTGCTGGGCTGTTGGTGTGTGTAGGCTGTGGAACACGCTGATCAACATGAACGCTAACAGGCTAAACAAGAGGCTTCTCATGCGGGACACAGAGATGAGTGGGTCTTGGACAGATTACATTCATTCTTTGTTTCAGAGAGTTGGGTGTGAGCAAATGTATATGCAGAAAGAAAAGCCGATATAAAAATGTTAAAACATGCTGTTTTTCAGCAGCTAAAGGGGAAAATGATCTATCTATGAAGCGCCAAATTGAGAACATATGTGTTGAATAAAAATAGATTAATTTCTGAAAATTATGTGAAATATAATCTGCCCAAAAGGAAAAGGTCTTTGTCTGCCCAGTTGAGATGTACATGTAGAAACTGGACGTTATGTTGATACTGAGGAACAAGACAGGCTTTGCCATTTATGTGAGTTAATAGAAACTGAAAATTAAATTCATTGTTTTATATTGTCTTTTGTATCATGAATTTAGACAGAAATCATTTAACCAGCTCAATGCAGAAGATGTGCTGATGGACGATACTGAAATAATAAAAAGACTTTGGGAGAAGGAAGTATTTGCATTTGCAGATCATATAGACAAAGAAAATCTGTTTTGTATAAGTAATTGTTTTGGTTAAATAATGTGGATGAGTCAGAGTCAATGCTGATTCAATACTTTATACGACAGATTTGTAAATATTTACTATTACTGCTGCGATCCGGAAGTTTGTTTTATGTTTTTATTGTGTCTTGTAATAGGCCATTGCTATGGCATAACACATGAATGAAACAGTGATTCATTCATTCATTCATTCATTACTTAACATGACAATAACAAAACTGGAATGCATGGTTCTGATCTTTGGTAAAAGCCATTTAAAAAACATTGTGGTCTCTCTGACTGAATTCATTGTTTACCAGATTCAGGTTACGTACCATAAATGCACTTTTAAATAAAATATACATCCTACATGGCTCTTCACGTCTTACTTTGCAAGCTCAAGCTCGTTTCACTAGCTGCAGAACAGTTCTTCTAGATCAACCTGCTTACCTTCAGTCCCCTCTCCTCCTGTGTCCTGTCATCCACTGAGGCAGAAATAACTCCCCAGCGACAATCAATATCTGACACATAGCCTCTGTAGAAGGGCGAGGCAGCACTCAGGGCCATCTGTAAACAGCACAAACAAGTTTCACAGCATTATGAATAAACATCAAACATTCCCAGAAAACAATACCAAATTAAAATAATTACAGGTTATATAAGTGGAGGAAAACATACTATAAAATTAACAATGAGTACACCTTAGGCTTTACTTACCACTATAGGGCAAAATGTTGCTAGTTGGTCATAAAGGTACCTTGCCTCATCAATGCTGCAAGCTTGGAATGTCACCTGTCACAGCATAATAAAAAAAAGGGGGTTGAAGTACAGTAAAAAGTGACTTATTAAGATTGGAAAGTGGCTATCATGACTGAAAACATTACAAATTATATCGTAACCACCATCTCATTTTTGTCATCCACTGAAAACAGCAGGAACATTTAAGACAACTTAGAGATAAATGTTGGTCCCAGTGATTTCTACATCAGCACACTGGTCTGTTCATGCACACCTGAAGGCAGCAGTTGCCCATCCCGAAGCCCATGGCGTCCATATAGATGTGGTCTGGGAGAGCTGCCCTGGCTGCTTCCCCGTCATCCTCAGGAAACGTCTCCACAAATGGAGATGGAGTGCACTTGTCTTTGAAGACTGAAATATTAAAAGGAATATAATCATATCAGGTTACTTCTATCATTCCATTTAGGAGGCTAATGAAATCAATTTCAACCTTGAGACTCAGTCTTTACCACTACAGTTACAAGTGTGTAATGCCACGGCACAGAGCTGGGCTCTGCTCAGATCTAGTGATGCATAGTGTGATGTGCAATTTTGTAGAGTTCAGGGTCTCAGATGTAACCGGAAGTGAACATGCACATCCAACTAACAGCTTGGGCAGGTAGTGAACAGAATGAACCAAGTTGCATACTTTAGGTTTCCATTTATAATTTTTAATGCACCATAGTGACAAATGGAGCATATCTGCTTTTCCTAAGACATTTAAATGTACCTGGAAAATATGGATTATATATTATAAGGGGTTTAACACTACTGATTAACCAAATTTAACACCAGAATAAGCAGATAACAAACTTGTCAGGGTTTAGGGTTAACCTTAACTGCAAAATACTGGACTGAGTTACCAATTTTGCATCTGACTTTTTAAGTTCACACACAGAAAAAAAACAAGGTTAAGTAGAATTTTGTGAGGTAAATTGCAGTTTTCCTGTTTAGGATATTATTCTTATTTTAATCAAAACTTACTTGGCACGTTGATCACAACTTTCTCTCCTCTTCTATGACGTATGTTTCTGGTAAGGGTGCTGAAAATAGCACACACACAAACACACACACACACACACACACGTCACAATTAAAACATACCAGAAGTGTTACCAAAGAACATCCTAAGATACTGGCACCCTCAGTCATGATGAGCCAAAAAGAAAGTACAGACAATGAATTTAATTATCCTGCCTTTCACAGCTGCAAACTTGTCAAACTGCTTTGTCTTTTTTCACTGTTTTCCACTGAGTGTCGCTAGTTATACTGACTGGGTTTATGAAAAATAACCAAAGACATAAAAAAATGAAAAGGCGCCATTGTAGTGTTTGTTATTGACAGATCAGTAATTTCTATCCGCCATGGAGAGCTTAACCAATCAAGACTAATTATGAATGAGCACTTTACATGAAGCAGGAATCAGAATTTAACTTTATCCATCTTAACAGAACATTTATAAAACATGAGATGCAGCCTCTTTCTAAACTTAGAATAAACAGCCCACTTTTAATTTGTGTTTCTACAAGCATTTTTGGTCATCATGACAAGACTGTCCCATTTATCACAATACTGTCTTACATTTACTGGTCTATCAGTGGTCAATAAAGTCACATCTATGAGGATAACATACAGACATGGTTTCATAAAGCAATGACCATGAAGCCTACCTGAATCTCGGGTGTCTGTTGATGGCTTCATCTGGGAAAAACAGTGACTTGGACACTCCCTTCTCAACGGGGGTTGGCCGGTGCTCTGGTTGGGTGAAGCCTGGGCAACCTAACCTAAACCAAGAGCAACCAAGACGATACTGTCATGACCGATCAAACACTATTTCCGCTTGATTCAACGGAACTCCAAGGCAATGTCTTATTTGAGAACCAAAACCAAAGCATGCTACAAAAGACTAAAAAGCTTTACGGGTAGTATCATGTGTTAACTTGTACTATTCTGCAAACTGACAGATGACATGACAGCTACCTTGGGAATGAGGTGACGGTGCAGAGAGTTTCATTTTCATTCAGAACAGATGAGGCCTCTCGCCTGCGCTTCCCCATGTTACCCTCCACCGTGTTGAACTCTGACATCGTCCCACCATACGGCTGTCCTGGAGTGCCTTCTATCATGTAGCTGCCATACTCTGGTCTCCAGAGGGTAGGGTGGCTGCAAAAAAACACAGCATTATGGAAACAACAAGGTTCAATTTTTAGAGGTCAGTGAGGAAGCAGGCTGTCGAGGAAAGGCCAAAGTCTCAGCAACTCTTATCACATCAACCTTTCTGATTAAATTACACACTGCCCACTGTTTTGTCTCCTTTTATTGTACGCCAGGGTAGAAATAAACGCAGTAAATTTGTGGTTCGGGGTGTGCTCTCCGGTGTGTGCGACAGAGAGGCAGTAATGAGGAATGCATCGGCTCTACTATTCCCCCTGCCATTGGTATTTCCCCAGGGGGAAGTTGGCTCCGCAGATTTAGACCGACGTCATGTACAGATAGCAAGCATAACACTCACAGGCTTGTACAAACACATTCACACAGCCTGCAGGATCTTTCAGGTCCTGAGGCTATCTGCCTGCCATTAACACTCAAAAGGCTTCTGCATAGTTTTCATTCACAAATGTGGGGAGAAAAACTTAATCTAATCTAAACCTCTTGAACATCTTTGGTATTTTGCCACTTGTTACTTTTAGTATAAAGTTGGTTTAGTTTATTTAGTTTAAGGATTCATGAGCCAACCAAGTTTTATTGTTTTAGTACATTTTAATGCACTGGACACTGTGGAGTTGTGAGAGTAAAGTATTATTAAAATAAGCATTGTTATTTAAAGATATTTATTTAAATATTATTGCAATGTGTACAGGGAGCAGTGCTGAGTTTATGGGATGCTTTGTGTAGCGTGTGTGTGTGCACGCATGCAAATTCTCATCTGTATTCGTATATCAACATATATAAGGGTTAGCAATACAACGACGAAGCTGGTATGTCAAATTGACAGTATTGGCATACAAGCATTCAGTGTGTGAGAAAGTATGCACTAATTTGACAACCCAATAGCTTTCGTGTCAAGAAGCAAGGCTGACACAAAGTGCCGTTGCATGTGTGTGCCTGTGTGTGATGCCTGTTGATCAAGCTTTGTCAAGCCTTCTGTTGCCGAGCCTCTAATTGCCTTTATTCTTTCTAGTGTATACATCATCTCAGTTTAAAGTTATCACTGCTCACTATGATCAAAAAGTACAACTAAACAAAAGAAAAGGCCTGATAGGGCCCTAAAATCAATATTGGCAGTGTTCTTTCCTCTTGAGTAAACAGACTGAAAGCCAAACCCTCTAGTATGAATACTCCATTTATATGTCATTCAATTTAAGACTTTATATATTATTGGTTCAAGACAATCCAATCAATATTTGTGAATATGAACAATTCCCATGAAAAGGCAGAATCCAAAAAACTATAACTTGAAGGACTGATGTCATAAAAATGTAAAATCTGGATCTACTTAGAGGGGGGAAAAAGGGCGGGATCAAAGCACTGAGCTAAATGCAAACATAAAATGAATCACTCGGATAAAATAATCTAAGTAAATTGTAGATTTCTTTGTTTAGCCATAGATAGTACAGACAGACTTGGCTCTAATGTCTTCAGCAATTTGTTGTAAAGTTTACTTACTTTGGGTTTGTCTTTTCACCTTTGTCCTGAAGAGTTTCCAAAACATCTCCTCCATTCAGGACCACACGAACTTTTTCATTCTTGTCATCCATTTCAATCAACATGTATTCAACCTATACAAAATAATGGAAAAACAACAATACATTATCAATCCACAGCCATAGTCTGACTACCACAGCACCTTTTCTTTTCTGGTTCAAACTTTATGCTTGCTGGAACTTCAGCTGTGTCGATGAATATCTTGCTTTTCAACTCCAGGGAAGGTTAGGCTATGGAAAAGCCTATAGCATAAACCAACATTTTCCGGATCAAAAATGGGACACCATCACATCAATTCCAATTCATCAGTTATGTTTCCTTGACTTTCCCTCTGCTACCCTGTAATCCCCTGTCTGAAAGAGGGATTAATCTATAACAACAACATTCCACATTGTTAGAAATCAAAACATTTTGTTCGAGCTGAAGCACAATGAAATTTTATGGACTGGCGGGCAAAAAAGTAGAAAGGCACACTGGCATGCAACTTTCAGACAAACTTATGAACAAAATCAGTCAACAGTCAAACAACCAAATCCACATATCTACACACATATGATGCTTTAGTTTATTTTTTATTCGAGATTCATGATTAGTTGTAAAAAGACAGTTACTAACCAGCAGGACTGCTACTATTCATTCTTCATGAAAATTTTAATGAGCAACTACTTACAACACTAGACAACACTATCTGTTGGAGTAATAGCTGAAAAGAAGTGCATTTGCTTCTTCCTAATCAGCCACATTTTTAACTTGTAAAACGTTTTTTCTAATTACAAGTAGGTTCAACTTGACACTAGTAAATTAGATCTAAATTGCACAGCGCCATTATTTATTTGCAACTTGTAAAAACAGGAGTGACCAATATCTAGTCAACCAAAATAGTAAAAGAGACTAAGAACTAGTGTTTAATGAGACGATCTGCAAGTCTACAATGAATGCACATGGATATACTCGTGGTTACAGAAAAGAGTTTATTTAGACAACAATAAACTCGACCGGCGTTTTTCTTGATTTGACTAAGATGAATTGCGATGAAAGTTACTTTTCTTACAAACAACAGCCCATTGAGCTTGGTTATGGACGGGCACAACCATCTTGAATGATGGACAGATCAAAACCTTCCACCTCTACGTTCAGCAGCACAGCGTGTTGGATTTTACATGTTAGTGCAGTAACATGAAACCCAATTCTTACCTCATCTCCCCATTTCAGCACATCTTTCTGGCGATCCTTCACCTTGTTGTAGATGTTGAGGAACTGAATGATGCCATGTTTTCTGATATGGTCAGCATATTTCTTGGTTTCTTCCCAGTTCAGCGGTGACCCTTGTGACAGTAAGCCCATTGCACAGACAGCGCTGTTACACTGACGCCTGGTTGGTGTCTTGTTGGCTGCTTTTAACTCGCTTGCTGAGCGTTAGCTAGCTAGCTAGTTTGCACAACTCAAATGAAGCTAGCATCAAGTCTCTGTCCAAATGAACGACAGAAACGACGTCCTTAAAGTGCTGCCAGAAACTACACAGACCAAGTCCAATGTGTTTGGGTGCTGTTACGCGGCGTGCCTGGCTGTTAACGTTGGCTGGCCATCAAGTGGAAGGCCCCTGCACATCACTTGCTAATGTGTGGTTAGCAAGACAGACCCCAGCAGCTGATACTCCAAAGACCCAACCAGTCCTTGCGTACGACCGGAAACAACAACCATAAATTTATAGTTCCGTGATGGAATGAATGCGAAGTGGGTCTGCGGATCGTTGTTAGCTAACTGTTTCGGAGTTGAGCTGCCTGTGTGTAACTGGCGACTGTCTGAAACACTGCTGGCTTTACGCTGCCTGCTCAACACACGTGACGTTGTCAGGCGGAGGGACGTCACTTCATGACTCAGCATTCTTCGGCGCTCCTCCTACAAAACTGTCAAGTGGATATATTGCAAGAGTTCAGGTAGTGATGCTGCCTTTAAGTACTGGCGAAAATGGCGGAATTAAGAGAAGACCATACATGAACAATCCAGCCTCAGCACGTAGTAGGTCAGCTGAAGTGGAAATTTTCACGATACACCGATTAAAAAACATTGACACCGTGCCAACAGCTTAAAGTAAAAGTGAGTTATATACTACAACATCTTGGCGAATAAATCAACTAAACATTAAATAATATGCCTGATGCGTCATGCGTAGTTCCATCCGGAAGTCACAGCTTACGTGGAGCCCTCGAAGGCAGCATTAAACTAAAACAAAGGACGAAAAAAAGTTAGAGTAATGATGAGACTGCAATGTTTGCAAGTGAAATGACTCATTTGAAGAGCTGTAAACAGGCAGTGGTGAATGATTTTTTTTCTTTTTTCCATGAACCGTTTGAAAGATTTCCATCATTTTCAGGTTTTTTAAGTACCCATTGTAGACTCAGGGTGCCGTTTCCATTATGTTTCCATGGAAAACTAAAGATTTATGACTAACTATATCTGTATGTATACTTTGTTGTACCTCATCCTTGTCTATAAAACCATATCACCAGACATCTAGCCGACCTATCTTACTCGGCAAAAGTTAACAAGGCAAGAGGTTTCTGGAGAGCTTTTCAGACTGTGATGTTTTGTAATATTTTTGCTCTGGCAGTGTGGTCCAATATGAATTCATTATTGTATGCAAAACAGTAGGGATAGTGGTAGTCAAAACACAGAATTATAAATCTAATTCACACTGCTCAGAGCATTTTGCTGTTTGGCGAGGCTTGTCGGAGAACCCCCAGACCAACACAACCAAAGACTGAATGAAACATAGAGATAATAAACTTAAACAATAAGGTAGAGCCTTTATAGCTTTACTGATTACTTATGTGATTTCACAAAAGTATATTGTTCAGGTTGAAATAACACCTGACCTCTCCTCTCTGTAGTCTGTAGGAGTTGTACAAATTGTGTCCACTTTCACCAACAGCGCAACATATTTTCCTGGCAGGTCAGGACCTGATGTAGAGGGTAATGAGGTTTTCACTCTGAATATCACTACACAATACCTTTGACTCCCAGCTATGGCTAGAGGTAGCAGAGTAACTACATGCTGTCATTCCAAATTGCTCAAAAATAGTTTTTTATGTTTTTCATATTAGAAAGCCCAAGGGGGAAAAGGTAGAAAATAAGATATAATGAAATGTATTCAATGCAAACTTTTGGACATCTATGTGAAAGATGACACAAAACAAGTAGAATTTAGGAATAGAAAATGAGATGCTTCATTCTTTGGGGCCTCTGGACCAGTGCATGCTAACGGCAGATAACTGTACATCGCTTTTGTGTAGAGACTCATTTCTGTAGAACATCAGCAAATGCCTCATTCTTTAATCATGACTTTTTATTGAATCAAGCTTCTTTTTAATTTGAGGGCATAATGTGCATGGGCAGGTCCTTGCTGTCTTCACAAAGCTGAAGTCTCTGGTAAAATGAGTCCTTGCTCTGTTGAACTCTTCATGATCTTTGTATTCATAGACATGATGTTCTGCAAGCAAATTAGCTGCTTTGCTTATGGATAGGTAACTTCTGCAGGTTCACTTGCTTAAAGCCACTGTGAATTAGGCTGGCAAATTGAGTTTAAATTTATTCCATTTTTTTTTCCAAACTCAAATTCAAATAAGCTTTATTGGCATAAATGTTGAAGTTACATTATATATTACATATATAATCTCTCTGATCATCTCTCTGATCCCTTTTTTTCTGGCTTGCCAACACCAAAATGACTTCTCCTTGTGTATGCCAACTGATGTGTGATAGTTTTGCCAATTCATGAATCTCATTCTGATGTAATCAACATGGGAGTGAAGTCAGCAAGCCGGAAGTCTGTATCTCACAATGCAAATGTTCCCTGAGAACAACATGGGTAATAGATTGAAGAATATGCAGTACAGTGCAGTGTATGCCAGGCTTTTTCTCTGCCACTCCCTCACTATTCAAACCTGCAGAACTGAATCTTAACAGTGATGTTGATATTCATCTCTTTCAGAGCTTGGTGACTGAAATGGGTGTGTAATCATATCAAACCATTGCCACCATTTTTATTTATATGGCCATTTCATTATCTTACCAAAGGAGAAAGATGGGGTAATGATAATATTATTTTCTTTGGACATAGCAAAATATATTCTATAGGAATAGTATATATATTGCCCACAGTAATACCCTTAATTTTAGTGTGGTCAAATATAAAAAGTAAGCTGCCTGAAGAAAAAAAAATGAGTTACTTCAATACAGACCTCTAAGAAATGGCAAAACAACTCTGCACGGAAATGAAGGCTTAATAAACTGGGGTTTGAATAAATGACCACAGATCAAGATGTACACTTCAACTCTTTAATTTAAAAACAAACAAAATAATTCAGAAACTTGAGCAAGTCAGGGAATTGGTGAGTACCAACTTCCATAAAAGCTCAGGCTGAGAACTTTATTCCCAAGTTCACTTTTTTGGTTATATTATTTTTTTTTTTTTACAAAACAATGTAGTGCTGTCACATCTAAACCCATTCAACCCTCATCATTCCAGCACTTTCCCAACATAACCTATTTCTTCACAGGGAGTGTCATGGCAACACACAACAACTTATGAATCAAGACTATTCTGTACATGAAATGCATGTAGAGGGACTGTAGCCCTACTGTGCAGAGTGTTACAGCCCAAAGCACCTACGCCTGGTAGATGCTGTCATTTTGAAGTCGGACCTTGCTTATTCCAGCCCCAGCTTTTATCATCCCTTATCTAAATACACCTCCCACTAGGAAATGGGATCTAAACTCTTCATTTGAAATATATATGAATGGCAGTATTCTACTCAAGTATTTGAGAGTCACAGTTGCTGTAGTTGGTATAGGAAAGATTGTCACAAATTACCCACTTGTTTACAGCACAGTGTGAATAATTCCTTGGCACTGGATAATCAAGACATATACATTACAGCTGACAGTTTTATTTGAGCACTGATTTTGCACCTGCACGATGCAAATCATGGACTACATTAAATCTTAGTTTTAAAGAACTATTGCGCATTTCTCTATTGCAAAAATATCCCAAATTAATTGGCCCCAAAACAAGTCTAATTATGACAGTGAAATCAGTTTGAAATATTGCCACTTCTACACCTGGGTTATGTCATGATCATTATCTGACATTAATGAAATCAGACATAAATATTTTACACTATCAGTGTTCCCTTCACTCATGTTCACTGCGACTTGACATGAACATTGATTAATTCTCTTTGAAAAATTCCAATATTGGCTTCCATTTTGAATCAAGTTTTAATTAACAGTGATTTTACTATCCTAATTTCTGAAGTTTGTTATTTTTATGATACTGGCATTTTATAGCCTGCCCGACTGAGAAAGCAGATGATCATGTAAAATAAGAACACCTTAGCCCTTGAAACAAAGGACCATTGGTAGAATTTTAAAGATTAATGCAAACAGACAAGCTGGAGGCCTTCAGGCATGTAAACTACATCATCTGAATAGTTAGATACTGACTGGTGCAGAAGAAACTGAACTGGCTCTTGACTCTCGTGTTTTCCGTGTGGGTATAGTGACAACACAGCATGAGATGCCGACTGTAGCTTCTGGCAATTCATCATCCTCGGTCCATTCATTGAGATCAGGGTTGTAGGCCTGAATGCATTTCTTGTACTTCTTCTCAACCTCATTCCAGCCTCCGAGGAGATACATCTTGCTGTTCAAAATGGCGACACCAGCAGTGCTCACTCCCGTGTGAAGAGGGGCAGAGTAGCTCCATTGCCCATTGTGGGGATTGTAACATTCAACAGCTAGGACATCTACCCTCTCCCCACGACCTCCCAACTGGCTGCCACCAATGACATAGGCACGATCTCCTACTGTGGCAGCGCAGTGCCAACCTCTAGGTGTGCTCAAGCTATTTTTATCCTGCCAGCTATCAGTGGAAGGGTCATAACAGCACACAGCTCTGGAGTAGGCGTTGTTGATGTATCCTCCGGATACAAGGATCTTGCCATCGATGACGGAGCTGGCATGGCAGCAGCGGGGCACCTCCATTGGAGCTTTCATCTGCCACTGGTTGGAAGAAGGCACGTAACACTCCACCGAGGCCTGACAGCCATCGGCGTTACGACCTCCAATGGCAAACAGGAGGCCGTTGAAAGTGTTGAGACTGAAGTGGGTGCGCTTCTGGGTCATGTTGTTCAGATGAATCCAAGTGTTGAACCGGGGATCATACCTAAAGAAATAACAATGTCATAGGTACTGGGACTTACATACAGTTTTTAATTTTACACAAACTAAAATGACAAATACTGAAACATCAAATAGAGGTATCAATTAGTCATTATTACCTGCAGAAGTTGCTGACAGCATGCTTGGCCTGGTTCCTTGCATCGTTCTGGTCTTCACCACCTGCCACATACAGGAAGCCATCCAAGACTGCCACACACTGATTGAAGCTCTTAGCTGGCATTTCTGTCAACTTATTCCACACATTATCGGCATCCCTGTAGAGAATATCTTTGCTAAGCGACTTCTCTGTCAGGGCTGGGCGTCCGCCAACTGTGAGCATCACCCGGAGGCCGCCGCGTACCTTTGTTCTGCGTGACTGAAGGATATTCTGTTGGTATGGCAGCAGGTGGTAATTCATAGCATCAACCAGGAGACGGTGGCACTCGGGGTCTTGCATCATTCTAGGTGCATTCTGGACATGATTTACCAGGTCTTGGGCAGAGATAGTGCCGAAGCGGATGTGAGTTAGAAGATCTGCCGCATACTTCAACCTCTTCTCATCAAAGTCCAACCATTTCATAGCTATCTGGAAAGCTGTCAGCTCGGAGGGTAGCTGCAGGGAATCATCAGAGAGGAAATCACTGATCTGCTCATAGGTGAGCTTCAGGAACTGCTCCATCTCAGAAAACTCAATGAAGTTCTCACGCATGAACTTCTGAGCTGCCTCCTTGGTTTCTTTGAGGTCATAGGTGTCAGCAATATTGACCACATACATGCAGTTCTCCACGCTGAGCTCCTGCATGAGAAAATCGCTGCACATTTTCACTAGGGTGCCGATCTGCAACAGCATGGCTGCAGCAATAGTGCTGCCAATGCTGTACAGCGACAGGGTAAGCTTTCCAGAGTATGCATATGTGATTGCTGTGGCGAGGCCTACTGGTGACAGATCGTTAAGGTCAATCTTCTGGAGGGCTGAATCCTTCTTCAAGATATTTCGGATGTACTCACTGCATGAGGCCATGACAACCTTGTGGACATCAAAAGACTTAGACTTGGTGGAAACAGTTAGATCACAAAGGAAGCTTTCGTGCCTCATGCTGCTCAAACCCTCCAAGAGGTTGGGAGCATACACAGAATCTGTAACTTCAGTTGAGATGCAGTTGAAGCCATTTCCCCCTTCCAGCAAAGTGTTCAGCCCCTTGATCTTGTTGATGGGGCTGTCCTCCACCATTATGGTCATCTCATTTATGTCTCCTTTACTCTTTTTGGCCATCTTGTTCTTTTTGGGAGCCATGGCTGTTGCAGCAGAACACAGCCCAGACCTTCTGAAAATATAATTAAAAACACATCAATAGTTGAAAAACACATTAAAGCCTGAAAATGATGTATAGAAATCAATGTACAGGGTGTCAGAGTGATATGCTACTGTTACATTATGACAGATATAACTGTGACAGATATCAATGATTCTGTCAAAGAACTGGCCTATATTTAATCTTGTTTAACTACACTATTGACATGGAGTATAGAGAGTGCAGGGTATTCAGAAAACTGGACTACATTGTAATGACCCTTTGATGGTCAGGTCACCAAGATAAATCCCTTAATAATAATTAGGGTACCCTGTAATTAAAGCAATTCTCATTTTATAGTTTCTGTATTTTTTTTTCCGTTTAGACAGTCTGATTAGTACTAAATAGTCATTCACACCTTTGAAAAACGTGTCGCCTACTAGGTGATGCCAGAGCAACTCAGTGCGTCAACATTCCTCTCTCTGCATCTGTCACAGTTTATCAGCAGCTTGTCCAGGAATAGCAACGTTGGATGGCTCACCATGACGTTCCTTTTATAGACTTTCAGACATGAGGAGCAGGCCTCATGTCCTCTTATTTTTAAGTTCAAATTAGACTAAAAGTTTGGGGGATTTTTAGTGTTAAGGTTTGTTCGAATTCAGGTGCACAGTCAACACAATCCACAACAAAAAAGTTGGACAAAACGTTCATTTTGCCGAAAGAAATAACTGTCACATATGCTTTTACATCGCCTTAAACTAAAGAGTAAAATAGCAGATTTTCCGTATTACTATGGCTGACGAACACTTAAGCATTAACAGCATAAAATGGCATTTTCATTGGTACAAATGCAAACAGTCAAACAGGGGATATCCATTGGTTTAGCCCTACTTACCTTAAAAATTAAGTTGAGGCCGGTGAAGAAGGTACTTGCGCCTCCAGTTGGTGTGCAGGAGAGAGAGACCAGCAAACACCGTCACTAAAAGAGACATGCAGTTAACTCCTCCTCTAGGGGAGTGCATGCCAATCAAATATTGCGCAATCCTTGCGGCAGAGGGCAGGGACCATGCCCCCCACACCATATCCCGCAATACCCTCCCATCGGCTTGATGTCAATCTAATACATCTATGATGTCAACACACTGCATTGACTCGACCTATATCCTCGACCTCGACCTGAGATCGTCATTTGAGGAGATTCAATACAACAGCATATCCATTGTTGGGGGAAATATGTTTTCAATTCTGTTAAATAATTAAGGAATTTACCATTGTAGACTGCAAGCGCGTGTAGTTTTTTAAGCAGACTAAAGATAAGTTAACTGAGTCTCATTTTCTGAGCTTGCCTGAGGGAACATGAGGTCGATTCCAGCAAATAGGACCAGCTCAAATGATGTGGTCAAGTTGGGTCAACCTCTTAAATTGAGGGAGTAAAGGTGTATGGCTGGTTCTATAGCTCAGAGAAAAGTGAAAAGTGACACATTGTACACGTTTTGCCTTTGCAATGTCTCACATCTAAAAACTGTTTAAATATATTTATTTCCTCAACACATTTAACCAACAGAGTGGCAATTATATTCATTTCTTTTATTTAGGAGAGGTGAACAGGAGTTTCCCCAGCCTCTTCCTGGCTTGAGAATAAGTCGTCATGCCTTGCTGTTTGTTTATAGGGTCAGCAGTCTTAGCTGTTGATATGTATGACATGTCTAGGAACTGAGTCCATGCCAAAGGCCAGTGTCTCTCAAAGTGGGGTCCAGCCAGGGCCACCTAGGGGTCATTTAAGTCTTACAAACAAAAAAACAACTTATTACAGTTACATCACTGTTTGTGAAAAATGTCTAAGAATGATTGTTTTGGGTCAGTAATGTGCGTCAACATCCCTCTCCTGTGAAATGAACAGATACAACTCTGAATCATCTAACGATAAAAATCCTCTGAGGGGTCCCAGAAATAATCTTGCTCTTTAAACAGGGGGCCTCGCAGGCCTAATGCGTATCCTATGTAATCCTTGACATGAAAAACACTGGGAGCCGTTGTCATAGGCTCAACTTGTCACGTTTGGCCCGTCGGTTCCGCCCATTATATAATGTCATCAATGGGTGCGCGTGGTCGGATGTGTGGACAGCTGCACGTGAATCACCGTGATGGCCGGCAGCACTGATGTGGTGAAGAAAGTCATGCGGTTCAAGCGTCAGCTCACAGACACAACAGAATCTGCTACGGTAGCTAGTGTGTTTTCTTCATAGCCTTTAGTCAGAGAGACACCACAGCACATTTAGGGAAAAGTTGCATTTAGGAGAGAAATCCAAAACTCACAATCCTATCTGTAGCAGCTTTTAAACTTTTTATTTTATTTTATTTTTTTCATTTTCTGGTTTGACATAAAGTAGGATTTAATGTAATTGCTCTGTTAAGAAACGTCCATGATATTCGGCATTCATTTCAGTTTTTGATGATTTTTTTTTTTTTAACTTAAGTCGTTTTATTGAATAACATGATTGTCTTAAAATTAAGATTTTCAGCAATCAAATAACAATAATACTATCAGTGAATTGAGTTTTATCCAACACCTAATTTTAAAACTAACCAAACTAGGGCTTGCTGACGTGGCAAACAAGTTAAGTTCATTGTGTTTCTAACAATAGTGCAACCACCTGCTGTGCCATGCTATCTGCAATAAAAATGTGACAGGACTGCATTATGGCAAGAAATCCATAAAGCTGATCTGCCAATTAGGCTAATTGAGAATAATACTAATTCTTACCTTTGCTGCTATCAGACAACTTATTTGTTTGATTGGTTTAATAAATAACATTGTGATTGGCCTATATTTTTGTCCCAGTGCTATATCATTATATGGCCTAGCCTTGATTTTTCTGTGGAGAGAAATTGATTGGGTGCTGTTTCAGTCATTGACATGTGGCAGCTACCACACACCACTTAGCAGAGGAGCCAGACTATAAAATGGGTGGTGCTTTGGTGCTAAAATTAGCCACACTTCCAGTTGTTCAACTTATGGCTACTGTCCGTCATGGCTGGGGCTTGTGGCACTCTGTTGGCCCGCTTGAGTGAAATTAGTTGTTTATACTGGCAAATGAGACAATGTGAAAAGCTTCAGATCAACTTTAAGTCAGTTTCAAATGCTCAACTTAAACAATCAATTCAGCTAGATAGAGAGAGACTATATAACTGCCGGCATTAGCATTATCCATTTTTAGTTTGTAGTAAAAGGAGCACCCTAAGTGGGCGGGTGATGTTCCCATACATAGCTCCTGCTCTGAATGCACAATCAGCAACTGCGGCTCCAGTGAGCCAAAACCAGGACTGCCATATTTGGCATGTAAAGCTTTATCTAATTCAGTTCAGCTTTTTGTAGCTTTGTCTTTTGTCCTTTCTCCTTGAAGGCTCACCACAATGACCATGCATGAGAACATAAACATGTTCAAGCACAATGAAATGGGTCATGTAGATGTTTGCCAATTTTTTTTTTTAAATGTTTATATGGCGGCTATAAAAGGACAGTCTTAAAGTAATCAGTGGAGGGATTAATGCTTTGTTTTCTTTGTTTCTTTTCAGGTTCTAAAAATCTTGCAGAAACTCAAGGATCTGGATATCACATTAGACATCCTTGCTGTGAGACTCAATTTCAAAGAATACATTTTGTTAATGTTGACATAAATCCACACTTATATGTGGATTTTGGCTCTGGCCCTAATTTTGATGGATGATTAGCAATGATTAGTAGACTTACCATGTGCCTGCATGTAAATTCTGCACAGGAAACTGGGATTGGCAAAACTGTTAACTCTCTGCGAAGACGTGAGCAGGTGGGAGAGTTTGCCAAGTCTCTTGTTAGATATTGGAAGAAATTGGTCCCTAAAGAATCCACAAGGTATGGTGCCTTTCACTTCTCAGTTTATGGCAGATTGTTGTTTTTGTTTCACATCTTTTTGATGTTGCATCATTTTACTTTGATGCAGCCATACAGGAGATGGGAATGTTTCACAGATAATGTGCTTGAAAGACAAGTTGGACCAAAACTGTCAAAATAATTCACCAATAGACAAGTCAAACAGTAAATGTTTAACATCTCTCTGCAAGAGCGAGGATACTTCAAATGAGCTCTCAATGAAAATAGGTAATAGAAACCCTATTTCAGAGAAGCAACAATTTGAAGAGAAAAAGCAGTGTGACTCATATAACAGTTGTCAACCAAAAAACCATAACATCTTGGAAAACAAAGATCTGAGGAAAAAAATAGAAGACCAGTGGGGAAAAGATGATGATTCAGGTACTTCAGAGAAAGAGAAAAATAATCTATGTAATAGAAAATCAGATGACGCTGGTACTGTGTTTGGAAGCAAAAACTCTGAGGAAACTCACCTGGAACGAAAGCCTGTATCCGGGGAAAAATGTAAAACCAATTTGGATACTGGAAACTCTGGGCCACAAAAGGAGTCAAGTAAGAAACCACTGAGTTCAAAATCTGACTCAAAAGAGGCTGAAGAAAGTTTCTCATCTGAATCTAATGACAAACAGTCAAAGATTCTGGACATCTTTACCAATGTTAAAGGTGACAGATCCTCAGACTTGGCTAATAGCTCACAGGAACACCATGGGAAAAGGACGCAGCCAGTTGAAAAGAAGCAGGTTGGTCTTAAAAACAAACAGCAGTCTGAAAATGAGAGAAAACCAAATGCCAAAAAGATAAAGGCCAAGAAAAAACATAAAGATGAACTAAGCCAAAACGACCTAGAGGAGCCCTCCATGTCTTTTGAGTCTTACTTGAACTATGACTTGAATGTTTCCAAGAGGAAGGAACGATATGGACCAAAGAACCCTCCCAAAAAAATCAAGACTTTTGAAAAAGAAGAATCAGCAGAAGAATGTGGCATGAAATCTGTCAAGTTATCTATGAGGTCTGAAAATATCATCTCTTACAAAAAGGTATATCTGAATGTAAGTTTTATAATGTATATCATAATGTAGCATGGATTAGTCATGACATTCTTCTTTATTTTAAAAGGCTAAGCGGCCTGTAATGGACACACCCAGCATTCCTTTACCTGCAGTTCTGCCTGAATTTGATAAACCATCCAGTGTTGAGTGCTTTGAGCGAGGAAAAGGTTTGTATCACAAATACATCTGTTTTCATACCTTATGAAAAACACTTAAAGGTTATTTTGCTCTTGACATAGTTTGCCTTTCAGCTGAGAAGATCTCTGATTTTTGTGACCTCTCTGAGGAGTCTGTGGTCTTCATCGGTCAGAGATTAAACAAGAAGATGCAAGTCTACTCTGGAGCCAAGACTGTCTGTCTTCCAAATATGATGACCTTGTACCAACAGTGTATCCGCACACTTCAAAACAACATTGATAGTGAGTAGCCTCTGTAAACTGTGAGGTTTGTTGATTTGTTGGATTTGCTTTTAACGCACAGGGATTTCTTCTCAGTGATTTATGAAACTGGAGGAGTCCCGTTTGAAATCCTTGAGCCGGTACTTGAGAGATGTACACCAGATCAGCTGCTGCGTATTGAAGAATGCAACCCAGTAAGAATCTGATTCATGAATTTAGTGCAACCACAGAATGTTTAATTTTATTCTGAAATGTTCTTTGTACTGTAGGCTTAATCAGGCTAAAACAGAAAACTCTGAATCAGAAAATCTAAAAGTTGCAATTAGAGCAGAGCTGCAGTAGACTTCTCTTTTGATAGATAAATGTGTGTCTGCTTTGTGTTTGGTTGTTTCTAAAGATCTACGTCGGAGTGACTGATCACTTGTGGGGTAAACACTGTCAGAGGGACTTCCGGGATGCCAAGCTTCAGGAGTACGAGTCCTGGAAAGAGATGTACATCAGGCTGTCTGAGGAGAGGGAAAAGAAACTCAAACGGCTGACCAAAACCATCATCTCAGCACATTCTAGGAGACCACAAGGTGTGTACTGGAAACTGAAATTGACGGCACAATTTCAACACATTTTCTATCAATGTGACAGCAACTCAAAATGAATGCATTGTGCCTCTTGAACATTTTGCATTTTAATTTATTGATAATTTGCTGAACTAGGAAGAAAAAGAAAACGTTTATAAACCTGCATCCCAATTTGAAGTTGAAATAAGGAACAGTTTTGAGTACATCAGTTAGAGATTCTTGGGTAGGACTCTCACAGATTATGTATGTATGCATCATCCAAAAACTTTCCTTTAATAGACACTATGGTTGACTCAGCTGCATAAAACTTATTTTCTGCCATTTGTCTCTAAGAGAAAACCCTGATAACATCATTTTGGTGTGGCATGAAGCAACTGCAAAATATTTATCTTTCTTAAATACTGAGACACACCCTCTTGTCTCAAGTAAAAGTGCAGTTATCTGATTGCTAAATTATACAACATACGTGCATACAGAGGGCTTCAACAGCTAACTAGAGAACTGGACCTGAATAGAGGGCTGGATTATTTTTTTTCCCCCACATAAGCACATTTCTTATCCTCTTTCATTTCCCTTACAGGAGAATACTGCTCAACTTAATTTTTGGTTCTGTCCAATCAAAAATTCATGAACATGAGGATTTTCTTATACTTCCAGAAACAAGAGAACTGAGATCTGACTTCACAACATTAATAAGATGGACAATGTGGAGCTGCAATATAGGCAAATTCTCAGTGGTTTCCCTTACACAAAAGAAATAAAATACTTTTATTCAATTGTATTCCCTGTTAGGTGACCCTCTCAGCTAATATAGTTTTGGAAACATTTTCAATTTCATTTTCCTTTTTCATACTGTAATAACTGAGCAGAGGGTGTAGGCAGTGTAAGATGCATGGAAGCTGCTGATGATCAGTTTACTTATTTTTGCAGCCAGCCGCCCCTAATATTGTGCAAACACAAAAGTCAGAGTGAGATCAAGAGAGGCATTTACCAGTTCTTAATTTATCCAAAGTCACATGCTGGGCAGGGACAAGACTAACCAAGCATTAAATGTCAAAAGCAAACTCTTGTCATGTTTTTTTTTACTTAAATCTTTGAACCAAAATTATATATATATGTCATATTTTGTGTTTCTATCTTTTCAGCCACATGACCTGTACACATTGCACACAAATTCACTGGTTACTGGCAATTATGTCATTTTTTGGACTAAATTAACAAATAAATTTGCAGAATAAAAGGAATAGGTTTCTAGATGTATTTGGGGTTTTAATTTGATTTCAGCCTAATCAACTCTTGATTTGCCCTTGCTTTGTGTTTAGATTTGTGACCAGGAAAATGTCCTTGTTCTCGTTTATTGGGAAATGATTTCATTAGATGGTTTCTAGTAGTTTGGAGGAGAAGACCCATAAATACTGCTGGACACTGGGTTAATGTGGACCAGGCCATCTGTTCCCTGGTCGTTTGTGTCTGTGAATAAATTTAAAGAGGACTTACTGTATTTTTCATCAGTGGTCATGCGACGGTGCATGGGAAAAAAACACAAGAATAAGCTCACACATAATAATTTACTCACTTGGTTTTAGAAAAAGTTAAGGTATGACCATTTTGAATTGACATCAATCCGACAGTATGTGTAAACTCCAATGGTATCACTGTATCCAGTGAGTTTTTTCTGTACAGGGAAGCAGCACTGTACATCTAATTATTATTGTTTAGTCATCATGACATTTTGCACACAATGACAATTTTATTTGTTTATTTGCTTTTTTTAGGTCGGCAGGTGAAGATGGCGTTTATTCACACTGTTGCCAAGCCACCAAGAGATGTGCGAATTCAGCAGGAGATTCATGGAACGGCTGTTCAAATGCCTCATCAGCTCAGGTGCAGGTGATTTTCAGTGTCCTAAAATACAAAGGTGAATTTTGTACCTGGGTTTTGTGGTGAGCTTGTTTCTTCTGTTCATTTGCTAATTTATTCATTTGATCTGTAAACAACTTGGATCAGAAAGCATGGGAGCCATGCTGTGACATTGTTAATGTGCATCTGTTTACCTTTAGCAAAACATGAACACCTGGTCAGGCCTTATGCTTGCTCTGCTCCTCTCTCCAATAAAAAAGAGCTCCTGCCTCTTGTTCAACAGTAGCTTAGCAGGGCCATAACCTGTCAGAGATTTGATGTGGTAATGGTGGGTGAAATGCCTTCTGGGTGAGCTTAGCCAATCACTGGAATTGGAACAATGTTCTGGATAAACTGATTAGAGATTCGGGTTAGAGATGAGGCTTGTGGTATGTTTACACCACTTGTAGTGTCATATTACCACTGGGAGATCGATGCTGACATAAGTCATCAATGTATCAAAATTGTCTCAAAGCTGTGCCGACATTTTGATCAGTTTATACTTTCTGTCCATGCATTTGTGTGTACTCATTTGTTTGTTTTGTGAGTAATAGTTGATAATTTACCCATATACTGTATGTGCTAAACTATTAATAATTCCTAAATTTTTCAGTGTCAAGTTTCAGGACAACAAAATGAGGCCAAGTGGTAATGAGTCCATCAAGTCCAGCACTGCTAATTCAGGGACAAGCAGCGCACAAGACCCACGCAAAAAAACAAGTGACCTGCGACAAAAAGGTATTTCTAGACTTTCTGAGTGTTTCTTCTCAATACACAGCAAATGTTGATCGCCTGTTTGTAATTACTTTAAGGTAAAACCCTTTACAGTGCCAGGCTGTTGGCTCACGAAAATCAAACCATGATCTAGAATTACAACTAAACTCAAATCAACAATTAAACAAGAGCTTTGTAGCATCTATAGTATGCATGCATTAATTGTACTTCCATTCTATGCCCAAATGATACTATTATCATTTCCATAAGGTGGCATGTTGGTTGTCAGTTTAAATTGCATGTCAAATTGGTTTGGTCATATATATCTCCTTGTCAGTTTGAGTGTACTTATAATTCTAGACCTTGATTTTTGTCATCTTGTTCAGTCTATCAGTATTCCTGCCTTAGGCCACACACAAGTTACATACAGATTTTACTTAATAAATCTTGATGCTTCACATTTTATTTACCTTTAGAATGATAAACTAGATTGCCTAATGTTGTATTTTCTATTCATACAGGAGTTGCTCCAATGATGGCCAAGTCCTTAAAGGCGTTTAAGAAACAGTTGGGACGTAGATAATTGCCCTCAAGCTGATAAATGTTACTGTATATGTGGATGTGGGAAAGTACACTCACAGTGTTATTCATTAACTCAACAATTGTAAGCTTATGTTCACCTTTGATTATCCTGTGTTGCTTGCTGAACTGCTTCATAAGCAATGGCCTTTTTTTTGTTCTCTCTCTCTCTCTCTCTCTCTCTCTCAAATGATAAGTATTACTCACTATTAAATGAGCAAACTTGTGATCTGGTATTTTGTCTTTCTACCTGTTTCAGTTAAACATGAGTCAGTGTTGGTCATTAAATGGGGTTTGGCTCCCTCTAGAGCACATCGAGACATGGTTTAATTTTTCTGTACTGTCTCAAATTTCTACTGCACTTCTACAAAAACACCTTACTACATTTAAATATCGGATCATGCCAATATAAGTATTAGATTGTTAATTGGCTGTATTTTAGACATAACTCCATTACTAATACTAATCCTCTTCTATCTGTTCTGAGTGATTCCCTCCTCAGTCCTGAGGAGAGACTGAAGAGATTTTAAACTAAAATCTAGTTTTGAGTGAACTGTATTTTTGAGTGACTATTATTGGTTTAAAAGCAGTCAAACTCAATGTTTACCTAAGACCAATCCTAAGTGTTAAAATTGATAACATCTGTAGGGATATGTTTAACATATTGGGTTAAGAGCCTATTTAATTTTTTGCATATTTTATTGTTTGCAATCATCTTATTTGTGATTTGTTTAAATTGAGTTTTACATTAGGCTATTTGTGTAGTCCTTTGTGGGAGGATGTTCTGCCACATCTCAAAGACCTGGGCTAATTTTGTTTTGTTAAATGTTTGGGCAACTGTTTGAGATATCTTAATGGATTTAATGCCTTAGAATTGTGTAAGCCTTCAGCACCACCTGTGGCAGCCTAATAAGATCACACCATTACTGTCTGCGCTAATGTTTAATTCATTGGACTGAAGTGAGTTTCCCTTTCTCACATTTACTGAGCTTGTAACACAAGAACTGCATGTATCATGTTGCATGTACACAATTTTTGGAGCTGAAAAAGCTCTTTCAATTTCTTGTCTTTTTTTTTGTATATGACAGTCCTTTTTGTTTTAAGTAAGGATTGCATCCTGAAGGTTGTGAAGAGATCATTTTTCATTTCAATTTTGAAAAATGAAATGAATGAAAATATTCCAGTGAAATTTCAGTCATTTGATTAATTGAGTTTATTTGATAGAATGTTAAAATACACAGTTGAACCCTTAATTTATATACATCCATTACAATCTCTCATGAACATTAAAATAAAATCACAAAGTCTACAGGCTTATTTCCACTAAGCAGATTACTTGTACACAGATACATATAATAGGCTCTGTACAGGTAAGGTAACATATTGCAATCTAGTTTTGACCCATTTATCGATTGTTACTACAAAGGATATGAAAACAATGTCCAATAGAAGCATATCTGCTAAGGCCTGAGCTGAAGCCCCACTCACCTACTCCTTGGGGGCAGCAGGGTGAGCTTATGGTTAAGGAGACCTTCCCTCATCTAGATGACCTTGGTCCCAGCCCCTGTCATCGAGTGTTCACTATCCTGAGGAATTAAGGCCCTGAATCCTGATCAACTCAGATGTGAGAAGGAGGGAAGTGAAAAGAGAATTTCCCAACTGGGAAAAACTAAGTATCGCATCATAGTGAAGATTCATATTTTTATTTGTTCATTTATCAAAATCATGCCAACATCGATACCCCGGACTATATTATGTTGTGTCTATTTGGGTTTGGGGTGAAGGTAGAAATTACAGGCCTTATGCACTGGAAGTCACTGGGCCCCCTCTTCACTTTCCACTTGTCCCCACACCATCACTGACAAATGTATACCCATCCATAAATCAAACACACCTCCACACATTTGTTTATTGAAATTATTGGACACATACCTGTTTGAAATTATGGGGTTTTGAGCCATACTTGAATTTGTAGTCTGTAAGGAGGACAATTTTGTTTCACCCCAAATGAGGAAAAAAACAACAACAAAAACAAACAAACAAAAAAAAAACGAGCCAAGCAGGTTGCTGGATTTTTTTTTAAACTTAGGCCAAAACCTTTAAAAAAAAACAACACTACATTAAGAGATAAAATTATGAAATATTTTTAAATACACACCTGAGGACCACAAATGGCATTTGGGGAGGTGGTGTGTGAGTATGTGTGTGGTGGGGCGGGCGGTG
>OMKZ01013063.1:200793-213148 GCA_900302535.1 Neoniphon sammara
AAAAAAAAAAAAGAAACCAGAAATGCTACCCTCTTCTAAACTGAGATGTAGCCTGTGTTTTATCGGCTAAAAAAAGAGGGGCGAAGACCGACACACTGAAACATTCCAGCGGCGTAAGGAACGACACTACCAAAAAAAAAAAAAGAAAAAAAAAACAGGTGCCTACAAACTAACCAAAGTGAGCCAACAACGGAGTGTAATTTCCATATTCGCCTCGACCCAGTGTTAGCTGGGTAGTGGGACTTACTTACGGCTTCGTTTCGATGTTTACTTGCCTCTGAGTTTTCGCTTCGCTGGTGTTGGACTGTGAATTTAGTTCAGGACTATCCCGCCGCAGCTCCACTTAGCCCGAGCAATCTGTTGCATCCCTCCGCCTGTTTGTTTATCACACGGGTACGAGATTTATTTCCATCGCCCAGTGATGTTTCACTGTATACCCCTGTGGCGGTGCAACCGTCATGTTGAGATGATCGATAAACGCCACTGTTCCCTGTTGTATGTGCCCGATGAGATTTACCGCTATGGACGGAGTTTGGAGGAGCTTTTACTGGATGCCAACCAACTCCGGGACTTGCCCAAGGTAAGCAGAAAATAGCTTCCGCTCTCTAATTTAATGACTCGTTCGGGGAAAGGGTACCCTGGTTGCGGTGTAACCTTTTGGTCACATGAAATGTCACTCTGCAGTTTAAAGTGCTTCTGACACTGCTAACTGGCCCTGATCTGCACCCCGTGAGAACCTGGTGGGAACAGGGCACAATAATTACGCAAGATCAGCAAGCCTTTCACCCTGTGGAGTTGGAAATTTCCCTTATTCTGCACCTGCCACTATGGGCCGACTAAATGCAAACGATAAGAGCGTGTGCTTTGACACCAACACATTTTTACTTGAGTCCAAGGGGCCTCAAGTATCCAGTGTTATGAAATGTTTGATATCTCCAGTACAAGCCCTGGCTTGGTGTGTGATGTGTCATTCTTAGCCAGCCTGTTTTGGCAGGTGATCCCATGCAAAGGTCAGAAAATCCCCGTGACCCATGATCTCTGAACACTGATGACATAAAACATTTTAATTCCTCAGAGGGACAAAAATCAAGCTGCTCTCAAGAGCTGGCCAGTGACCATGAATATGCTATGGGAGCATATTCATAATTACACTCTGAGGTATATCATGATTGAAGTGCCCTGCCACTCTGGCTTTACTTTTGTTTAATGGAGTGGACCATATTTTCATGGAGAGGAGGGTTGTACTTCCAGGATTGAATTACTGACAGGTATATGCAGGCTTGACCTTGCTGTGTTTGACTGCAGCCCTCTTTATGCACTTAAGTAGGACATTGGTTTAAAAGAATTTGCATGCCACTCATAATGGCCAGACCAGTTCAATTTGCAAATATTTCTATTTCTATACTAGAAGCCCAACATCCACCTCTGACCTGTGATGTCATCCTGATATGTGGCCTAGAGCTGCTGCACTGACAGTGAATGGATGACTGACTGTGGTTTCACAGGATATTCGTCTAACTTTTACAGCCAAACCGGTTTATTAGAGAGGGTGCTATCAGCTCTGCTCCAGGGAGAGTACTTAAAAAAGCTGCCTTTGGTGATAATGTTCAATACCGATGAGTGTATTGTGTAATACGCTGGTTTTACAGCTGTTCCTGACAAGTGGTGAGAGTATGGAAAAATAATGCATTAAACTGTCCTGACCTTGTATATTTTAAGTTATGGTGGGTCAAAGCCAGAGCCAATTGCAAGTGTAGACATTTGGGATTATGTACTTTTAAGAAATCAAACCCTCCACCATAAAAGCAACTATTTTGAAACCTTGAAGTTTTTTTAGCACTGACAATTTGAAAAATGATTATAGCTGAATTTAAAATTTTGTCTGTGTACAATAAATACATAGAGAATCAACAAAACTTGTAGCTCTAGAGCTGTGAGAGTATTTTGGGTCTGACATGTCCAATAAAAAGTTAGAAGAACAGACATAATGTGAGCAACCTCCCATGGTTGCATGACACCGCTTATTTTGTCCATGGAAAAAAAGCACAGGTACAGGTGGTCTGGCTGAAAACAAAGACAGCATTATACGTGTTTTGGTGCTGGTTCACTCGTATCATTCTGTGTGTCATTGTATTCCACTTGAGCCATAATGAATCACTGACCCAAACTGTAAAATACAGACAAATAAAGGCCTAAACTCATATACAGTGAGCAGACATTACACCTGCCCTCCTTGGAAGAACTGACAAACCCAGGCTACTTTCCATAGACAGTGACTGTTAGCATGTCATGAGCAGAGCAGGTGTGTTTCACTGATTGTGTTACGACAGCAATTGCACAACAATATTGAAATTTTTCTATACTCATTTCAGAAATATTCTAAGTATGTTCAGAGGAAATAGGAGGGGGTTCTTGGCATGCCAACAACAGAAACCACTGTTTGTTGTGCTCCTTGGCATGTAACTAATGCCATCTATGCTTGCTGAGTGAACGCCAGAAACGTCCCATTGGATAAACCTTTAGATCAGTCCAGTTCAGTGCTCATTGTGTGGCCTCATCACATTTGCCTCCAAGGTGATTGAACAAACACTTGCCCCATAAATTATTATTGACATTATAACAAGGCCTACACTTAGTAACTTATCACAAGTCCAAATCATTTTATCAGCAGGCTGACGTGGCAAAACTTGGGTTTAGTTGCAAGACTGGGCAAGTTGAACTTGAGCAGAGTCAATACTTTCACTCAGCATTTTAATTAACCTGTTGACCGAGTCTTGGAGCCCTGAGACAAACAATTGACTGTATGGGTGTGTGTAATGGCTAGGCCTAGTTTCCCCTGGTACTTTTTGGTTTTGTCTGATTTCCATATTACTTGTGTGGGGGTAGTGGACCAAATTAGCAAACAGTAGCCCATGTCTTTGTTTACTCATAGATTCCCTTTGGCAGCTGGCCCTCACTGTACATACCATCAGCCTTGTTTCTAAACAGTACGTGTTAGCTCAATGAATAGCAGCTAAATGAAACTAACTGGAAAAGAGGTATGGGGACACACAACAGTTTTGGTGTTCATGAATTGTTCTTGCTACTTGCTTGGGTTTAAAAATGAAAGCATTTTCCCAGACCTTGGCTCCTTTTAAAGTAAACATAAGTTGGTGCCTTTGTAAAAGAGCTTGGTATGTTTAATATTTCAATTGTCTAGACAGAAGAAATCGACCTTGATGGCAGCTCCTCTTGTCATCAAAAGTTTTCGATAGTTGAATTTTTGATTTCCTTGACAGTCTTGATTTTCTTTCTTTATCAGGATAAGTTAAAACATCGCTTGAGACCATTGGAGAGAGGACTGTCAGCTTCTACTGACATTTACAGTGCGTTTTACATTGTGTGCCACCAGCTCACATTTGGCAGGCAATATGTTGTGCTGCTTTATGGCATTGAGACAGATTACAGCACAAAACAGGAACCGTTTTTAACTCATGCACAGCTTTACTTTACTTCAGCTATTCTAGCTGTATAGTTTCACCTGTTGATGTTGGGTGAAAACATGTCAACATCTATCTGCAACATGTCAACCTTTCAGGAACTTTGAAACACAGCCTTGTTTTTAGGTCGGCCACCATGTATTTTTTAGTTCATCTCGTTGAGTGTATATTTACATTTTTTAAAATTTATTTTACCAGGAAGCCTCATTGAGAAAATGAAAAACTTGGCGAAGAGACAACATAATGAGAATGAAAAAACATTTAAATACAAGAGTGACAAACGTGACAAACATGAACGTGAACAGGAAATAAAACCTGCCAAGTGACACATTGTGTGATTGAAAATTACAGCCTGCAACAATAGAAGCTTTCCTTGACAATGCCCATTAATTCTCCTTTAAATCAGCCAATGACGTGAACGACAAGTTTGAATGTGGTTCTGCAGGTCATGCCGGGGCCAGTGACACCTTCCTCCTTCGTAAGACCTTTTGGTTGCGGTTTCTTCGAAATAACAACACATTAATGTAAATCCGTTCCACACTAAACTAAACCATGTTCAGGCTCCTGTTCTGTCTCTAACAACACTGGCCTACAGAAGTCAGCTGTTAAGTTGTAAAGTTTGACTTGAGAGCTGAGAGAATGGTTAATAAATGCTTGAGTCAGCCTGTTTTGGTTTATGTGTTCCAGACATGGGTGATGGGTCGGGGCGTGGTGCAGGAACAGGAAGAACAGGTTATCTGTCACTGTGCTAATGGAACACACAAAGCTTGTCGCACAGTTGGGGATAGACAAATAATGGACATGCGGAAGAACCAAACAGGTGCTGCTCTTTTCACGTCTTTGGTTTTGTTTTTCTTCTTGTATCGAGAGGATTGGACAAGAGTACGTGAATGAGACTGCACCCATTTTCTTGTGAAGTCCAGCTTTCGAGTCATAAGATTCATGTTTCAGGATACCTGTACTTGCTTGCAGCTGTCATTATACATGCTCTGTGATAAATAAAGGAGTGGCATAGCTTAAGGAAGTAGGAAGTCAGTGACTTATAAACATAAAGAAATAATGAACTCAAAAAGATAATTTTCATTTACTTTCTTTCTTTCTTTCTTGTGATCTTTCACAAGTTCAGGTTTGTGAAAATGATCAAGTCTCTGCTAGCCAAAACTGGCTTGTTGATGTTGCCAAGATGCAAACCTTGGAGCTGTTCCCCTGATTGTGATTGGGAGAGTAAGCAGACAGTGACTGATTTAGTTTATTATATCTGGTCTTATTTTGTTAGTACCTCAGTGAAATGAAGCTCATGAGGATGCAGCTCAACACACAGACAAACACACAGTCCCCAAATCAGTCTTGAGTTCACTCTTAGTAATAGGACAAAGTTTTGTCTCTTGATGGGATGACAGATTAGAAATTGAATAAATATTGTTTACAAATATCACTGTCTTAAGACCTTAGAATGACATTTAGTCATTCAGTTCTTAGTCATTTAGTTTTAGGCTCAGTTTTTCCTTCTGGACTACCAAGGCCTCATTTTCATCCAGTGTTAAAATGCAGCCCTGATCCAGATGTGCTGTACGGGTAATGATCAATCTAGTCACACCCTTTGCATTTACACCTAGTATTTAATCATATCAGGTATGTTCTCATTGCCTGCATTCTGACTGCACTGTGATTGAATCTTATTATTATTATTGCACACTTTACAAGCATTCAAGTCGATGGAGAGGAGGCATTGAGTCATGTAGTTTCTACACCGTGTGCGGTAATTTCCCATGTTAACACACTAGACAGATTGCATTTACACCTGAACTACACCAGCTGATATCCAGTCCACAGGTGGTCTGGCAGTCCAGTCCAGTCCAATGGCAAGGAGTGCTGTTTGTGTTTACACCTCGTATTAACATGTTCTTTTTTTTCTTTCTTCCTTAAATCCATTTAGGATATCCAGTAAATTGGGTCCAAATCCTCATCACAATCTGATTATGGTGGTCTGCCAATCAGGGTTGTGATGAATTCAGAAATAAATTGTTAATATCTCAAACGTTTCAGTTTAGTTCTTAAATTTTAATTAAATCTGAATAAATTTAATCCAGATTTTGAAGCGGTAAACATGAATTGAAGGAATTAGAATTGAATTATTTTAATTTCAGTGGAATTAAACTCCCTCTTCTGTATTACTGTAGGTGTAACTTATACAATATACATTTTATATTTTGTAAATTAAGCATCATAGATATAAAACTTTACTTTCATATACAGTATATATCCACATATTCAAAAAGATGAAGGATGTAAGTCATTATCTTTCATTATTCACCTACATTATTTTCTATTCTAGGGAAATTAGAACATTACACAGAATGCATTAGGCCTGCTTTAGCCATAATTGACACTAAGAAGCACACCAACCAACTGAAATGTTTGGTGGTGGTACTGTGAGAGTGATTATTAGATCGCATTGCATTATTGTGTATGACCTTGGGCTGTTTTGAGAGCTTTGTGTGTTGCCCTGACCCCACTTTGGAAGACCCCCTGGTATCATGTTTGACCTCTGCACTGGATTTAGGCAACAAATTCGAATTACAGTTGAAGTCCAAGAAGATATCAGTTCTTGTTCATTTTGGTGAACCAGCACCTCATAGTAAAGTAGGACCCTATTAAGTCACTTGCAGTCATTTCAGTATTTCTGTCCTTGGTTCAATCAAGGCCACATCAAACTTCAAAAGGTATGTAAGTAACATAAACAAATTAATGCGGTTTATAATGGCTATAGATGTTTATAGCATGGGAATAGAGTTCCCAGTGCTATAAAATATGCTTTGCTTACCTGGGCCAACCTGCATGCATTTACCTTGCAATACCTACCTACTGTGCTCTTAGAGTAGATCTTGAGTGTGCCAGGAAGATATTCAGGACAGAGAGATGCAAGTTATAGGACCTCAAATAGGATTTCTGCAGGTCTTAAAAAAGTCTTAAAAATCTAATCTCAAATTCAAGACTTCACAACTTCTTAAAGACATTTTCAGAGATTGGGCTGTCTTGCATTTTTATTTCTGTGATTTCCTGGCCTCAGAAGAAGGCAGACAGGTGTTTTTATTTTTATTTTTTATTTATTTATTTTTTAATTTGTTTAGCTGTGCAATAGGTCTTGAAAGAGTCTTGAACTTGATGTCAGGAAAGGGATAGAAACCCTGTCAATTGAACTGAGTGAAGAATGTTGAATTGAAATAAAATGAAATAAGACTCTACTCTTTTGGGTTACAATTATTTTAAACAATAATTCTAAGCCAACGAGGCACAGTAGCCTATCTGTTATGGATATTTATCATAATCACATATCATATATCAAATATATTTAAAAAATCACTGCATTACCCACTGATGTAACTTTAAAATACAAAATTCATTTTTAACCATCCTAATACATTTCTTTGTAGCAACAGTGTAATTGTTATAATTCTTTTATAATTCTTTCAAGATACACTCTTTGAAAATGATAATCATTTTATGTTTAATAATGTTCACTGTCTCCAAAAAAAGTTAAATACACTTCTGTATCTGGCAGTGGCTGATGCCAAACACAGTGAAACTCATGTTTTTGGACGGAGTGGGATTTCTTTGAATTGCACTTAACTAAAATTCTGCTTTGGGCCAATTTCAATTCATTAATTGATTTGAAAGAAATCCCAAAATTCTGAATTGAGAACAGCCCTGCTGCCAGGGTATATGGTCTGGCTCACATTGTGATCACATCTCAGCCAGAGTCAGCCAGGTGTGAGTGCAGTCTGTACAGTGTGTTCACATTTGTGAGAAATTACCGTCCACGGGGGTAGAAACGTCATGACTCACTCTGATGTTTGCCCTTACTCCAGCATGATCCGCTCCTGCCAGTCATCGCCTCTTTCACTCATCTATACTGAAGGAGTTGTAGCATTCACAGCAGCTGCAAAAACCACATCCCATGAAAGTGTTGTAAAAGATAACTGTTTATGCCTCTATTGAAAGGCAAACAGAGGCTGTGCAGTATCGTCTGTAGTGACCATGTGTCTGTCGTGTTTTTGTTGACGGTGGCACCTCCTCACCTACTTGCCTGCTTTGAATACTGCATGCAAAACATAAGATCTGATCACAATGCAGACAGAAAGCAGACTACAAGAATGTATGTCAATACCAGGTGTAAACACTAAAACCCTGATTGAATTATTCACTTATCTCAGTAGCATACACAGATTGCATTTTAACATCAGGTGTTACTGGGGCTGTAATAACAGTGAAGATCAACAACACGCGAACACACAAAAGCCAGTGGGGAAATTCATGAGGCTTGGGCATTTCTCCATTCATCCATCATGCCAAAACAGTAAGGGGGCCTTAAGAAGTATTGGTGTCGGCTGTCTGCTTTGCCAACTCACAGGTTAAGTGCTGCCGGCTCTTGTTATGGTGTGTTTGTGATAATGACTGGTTCCTTAATAAAAACAAAGAAAAAAAAGCCAGCTCAATTTGCCTTGCTCAGCGATTGCCAACAAAGATTCAAAACAGCCTGGGGATAGATTCATCATATTCAACCCATGGAAGCAATTGCACGCAGTAAAAGAAACAACTGTTTACTTATATCTTTGTTAATGATGAAGCTCCACTATGTTCACTCCACACACCTCTACAAGTTGTTAGGTTATAGATATTCTAACAAGTTGCACATAAGCATATATAATAAATATAGGCCTGTAATGTGATTGGGCAGTTGAAATGGTGATTGGTGGATGACTAATTGTCTGTTGTCTATCTGCCAATCAGTCGCCAGTGGATTGGTGCATCCCCCCAACAAATGATGGCAGTAAATGTAGGCTAAGGTTGGGCCAGTTACCTTAGCTTGAGATTTGTGTATTTACAAAATTTATAAAAGATTTTGTACATACCAGTAGCGTGCAGAAGTTTAATCTAAACTCAAAATATAAAAAGATAATGAAGATTACAGGTCAACAACACTTGTCAGGCACTGGTTAGGGAATTCTTGCAGGTTTAAAAAAAAAATGTCACTGTGCGGCTATGTGGCAGCATGCTTGGCTTAAAACAGTTTACATTCTCTGTGTGTCATCACACTGTCTGTATTCACTAAGACTGGAATGCAGACCATGTAGAATAAACCACAATACAATTAAACTGAATATGGATGTAATTAAGAGGTAAGTCTGCAGGGTTCTCATTTCATAAGTCATGCAGATTAGCAAATCACGTTCTCATATGATGTAATTGTATCATGGTTGATTCTGCATGGTCCACATTTCAGTCTTAGTTACACTATATAACTACGCAAAACACTGCTATGTATATCTTACATTTGACATTTTTCCTTATGTTCTCTCTTCAGTATTTTTGTGCACACTTTCCCATTTTGCAATCTTACTTTTCCATTTAGCAGTCCCACAGCAATCAATTTAGGATGCAGCAGTGTTGACAGGAAGCTTTGGCAATGTGATACCATTTATGATTTTATCAATAATACATTTCATCTTTCCTTTCAGCCATTCTTCCAGCTGGTGAAACTAAGAAAACTGGGTCTGAGTGACAATGAAATCCAAAGGCTCCCACCAGAAATTGCCAACTTCATGCAGTTGGTAGAGCTGGACGTCTCTCGAAATGGTGAGAAGGGAACAACATTGGTGTAATTTAACACAGCACTAAACACAGGATAATGCATAAAGTTTATTGTCTAGAATTTATATTGTTTATTATCTCTGCCAGGAGATAATGCATTTGGTCGCGTGTGTCTGTGTGTGTGTCTGTCTGAGGCTAATCTCGCAAACTACTGGGCCTATTAGCCAAAAATTTTTGCTGCACAGTTATGACTGTATGAGGAAGAACCTGTGAACCTGCAGTGATTCAAAAACTTTTGTTCTTGCTACATCTGCTCCCTCACTCCATTCATTGTCTAATTTGCTCGACCAGGAGCTGCTCTCCCTCTATTGGGTCGGGTCGCTGCGCTGCTTTCTCACTCCATTCATTGTCTAGCTCTCTCTCTCTCTCTCTCTCTCTCTCTCCGCATACTATCGGACCTATCAGCCAAATAGCCTATTTTTTTTTATTCTGTTGTGGCCGTGTTGCTCTGTCACAGGTGAAAAAAAATCCAGGATGTGTGTGTTTTCTGGGCAAGTTTATAGAGCATACTGGTGATGAAGAAAGTCAACAGAACACAGAGCAAACACACGGGAGAACAACACTAAAAAGTGTCAGAGGCTGCAGTAATCTGTTAACAAGCAGGGCTTAAAATAGGTTAAACAGCCTGATGCTTCACGGCTGAAAAAAATTAAGTGTAAACAGCTTTCGCTGTTTCATACGTCAGTGGACTAACTTGTCTAGTATTCTTGGGTCTTTGGATGAGGGACAAGATCAAAGCCATCATGGAAAACCCCTCTCACCCACTCTACAATAAGTTGTGGTGCACAGCAACAAAAACTATCTACTTTATCTAGATTTTTTGTCCCCACACATGCCTGGCAGAGATCTGCACTCTACTCAGTGCACTCTTCTAGTTACATCATGTTGTGATATCAGTTTGATTTTTGTCTACATGAATATCTCAGTAAATACATTTTCAGATCTGAATAACACAGCACCAAACTCAGGTTGAGTAACGTAGGCATAATTGCCTGCAACAATCCTCCTGGAGCCAAAGCATCAGACAAGCGTAAAAAGAAAGCATGGCCTGCATTATCCAAAAATCTCTAACTTTACTGTACACACCCAGCATATTCTGGTAGCTGCACTGGTTAGGTTTCCCCTGCAGCAGAGCAGACTGTTCAGAGATGTGGTTATAGAGCAAAGCCAAATCCAGAATGCTAATTAAGTTAAAAGGAAGTGCAAATGACATTTTCACACACGGCCCATAATAGTGTGGTAGTGTTTCAAAATATCTTAAATCTATTTTTTGTATAAAATTAATTTGTAGGTGGTATCTCCATGTCCAGCCACATAATCAAAGTGAGAAAACTAGGTTACAGATCTATGGCACCTCTTTGGATCATAAAACAGGTTTAGCCTGCAATAGATTTGCCACTAAATGTCATCTTTGCATTTAGTGTTAGTCTCTTGCTGTCTTTTTTGTGCTTTCACCATTCAGGCTTTAGCTGTTTTTGCATTCACGTGTTGTTTGGGCATATGTTCTTGTAACTACTGCTGAGATTGTATCATATTGTTTTGTATTTAGATCTTGCATGTCAGATCTTGTACTTGAACATGTTTTAAGGCCTGAACAGAATGAATAAGATGTTGTAACTTTTGTCTTTATTTCAGATATAATGGAAATCCCAGAGAGCATCTCATACTGCAAAGCCCTCCAAGTGGCAGATTTCAGTGGGAACCCATTAACAAGGTAGTCAAGCAGATTGTATTATATTGATTTAATTGTTCTTCCGTGGTTAAATATTGATCTTTTCTGACCCCCTGAAATAGATGGTCCTTTTATCCTGTTGTTTTTATGGCACTATGGGCTTATATAAATGCCTGACTTCATTACAAAACAGTTGGCTGTCTTCAGGAGAACAGTTTTGCAAAAATCAGTTGTCTCTTCTGTGCTCTTTTGTCACCGTATTTTCTCTTTTTTGCTTCTATAATGTATAACTATGCAAATAAAATAAACCAAACACTACCATTGTGATAATTCATACACTCTGCTCAGTAGGTCAGGTACCATAACAGGTACCTTAACATTGTTTGGCTGGGACAAAGTCTAATTTGCACCTCAGCATGGGTAAAAATGCAGTGCCATAGCCTACAGCATGGGAGGCACAATTTAATAGTATTGTTATAGAGAGGAATTGGTGTTCAATACTTTAGAAGTGCAACTGCTCTTGCATGGTGTTGGTACAACACACACACATGCATGCACACACCATTTTCCACAGTAGTAACCTGATTTTCCACTCTTTTATCAGGCCAATTTGTTATCAGCTCCATGGCAAAGGTCTGCTGCACATCTTTGAGTTAGTGGGACTCTGAAACACTTTACTTGTTCCTTGTCGTTGATAGATAGAAAGATAGATGGATAGATGGATAGTTGATAGAAAAACCTATTAACATTCAAAGAAAGACTCCTACTTATTGTTGTATGAGTAAGATTTTGATAACCTCACTTTTTTCATGCAACGTCATTAAGTGGATGCATGTCATTTAAGCTGAGAAAGACGGCCAACTTTTTTCAGTATTGAAATGATGAAAATAGGCTTAAGCCAAAATTTTGCCTGTGTCCTGAAACATAATCGCTGAAATTGTCATGTAGCTCAGAAGAAGAATTGACACTTTTAGTGTGTTGTCATCATCCACAGATACTTTCAGGTTAGTTTTGCAGGCTTTAGTCTTTATCTGCCTACCTACTGTAGCCTGAGAATCTGCCTGGGATCAAATGCCAGCAGTGGCCTGTATGGTAGGTCAGTCACTGAATCCTCTTGATGAGTCACTAAATAAAGAAAACTTTTCTCACTTCAAGGTTCTGTGAATCAGTGTGATTTAATAAGCAGTTCAGCTGTGGTAGCCCTGTCAGCAGGAACTGAGCTTTTAGAAACTGAGAGAGGAGTGCAGGGCCGTGACATCATTCTCATTACCATGTAACATCAATAACTTGCATGCTATCTAATCAGCATCAGCTTGCTAGTCTCATGTAGTAAAATGAATAACGCTGTCGAAAGTGCGCATGGGCAAGAGACAGTTTCCTCTGCTTTTTCTTGAAGAAGCGAATGAGAAGCACAATCAGAAACAGAGGATGTGGGTACATAACATCCTCCTATGGAGAAAACAGAGCACTAGGACTTTTATTATGTCACGCAAGAGCTTTGCCAAGATAAGGCCCAGTTCTTGACTTTTTTTTTTTTTTTTTTTTTTTTGGT
>OMKZ01013063.1:213168-231705 GCA_900302535.1 Neoniphon sammara
TTCTTGTTTTTTTTTTTTTTTTTTTTTTTGCATTGATGCAGTAAGTTAAGTACGTTAAGACATGTTAAACTTGGACCACTCCAGAACACGCTGTGTCCAAAAACCTGAGGAGCAGAAATGTACCTGCTGTGAGCAAACCATTGAAAACAACTGAGAAAGGGCAGACACATTGAAAAAAAAAAAACATCCTGTGTGTTGACGACGTAACATACTTGAGTGCAACAGGAATCATTGCAACCTCAACTAAAATATTTTGACCCCTTTGCTGTCCTTTGATATGCACATGGAAGTCATAAACATTCTTTACAATAAAATTGATTTTGGCTGTAGTATATAAATGACATAATCCTGTCTACTATTTTACACTCCTCATCTGACTTGGCGGTCTCTGTTATTTTTTCCAGATTACCTGAGAGCTTTCCAGAGCTACGGAATTTAACATGCCTTTCCATCAATGATATTTCATTGCAGGTCCTCCCAGATAACATTGGAAAGTAAGTCTATGCACTATTTCATCGTATTTGCCTTGACATATTATGCAGATCTGAAATATGTGGTGCCTCTTTAATCCAGCCAATGCCAAGACAGAATTCTTCATGTGAACCTGAGATGTCTAATCAATTATCAGCGCTCTTTTGCCCAAACACCAAACAAATGTATCACCTTTGGGCGTTGATGTTTTTTCTTGGGTTAAAATGTGTCTGTGGCAGTTCCCTTGTCATGAGGGTTGGATAATGCCAGGTGTCAATTTGCACTGCTATCAGCTGTGCCAATTTGATTTTGTTTGCAAGTTTCTTTAAAGTAAGTGTAAGTCTTTTTAATATAAGACCACTGTCACAACTTAAATGAAAATGAAAGGTCATATCAGACTACAGGTCTGCATGACGGCAGTAAATTGTGCAGCATAATGGCTGACGTCAGCATCCACAATAATGTAATAACCAAGTGCACAAAGGAAATGAAATGTCATGCTGTAAACTAGTACAAGAGCAACACAAACAAATCTGTTTGTTTTTATTTTTATGACAGTTATTCAGAGGGCAAAGGCATAGCCATTGAATACATAACATATTACAGACACATTGTCAAAGCACTTGAGTGAGCAAAATACCAAAAAGAACGGTTAAATGATTAACAGCGGCAGAGTGTAAGGTATTTAAAAACATTATGACACGTTTCTCCAGTCATGAATTTACTGCATGGAATTTTTGGAATGTGCTTTTACGCACGTACTCATCTCACATTTCCTCTTATACCTTATATTGTATAAAAGAGAAAATAACCAGTGTGATTAAGATTTGCTAAGTGTCAAATACGTATAAGAATATATATGAGGGGTTAAATCTTTCTTGGAATGTGTCTTTACACACACATACACACACTCATTTCTTGTCTCATCTCTTCTTATTCCTCCGACTCAGTCAACACACACACTTGCTGTATTTTTCTCAAGAGGTTCCTTTGCAAGATTTGTTTGATAAAAGTCTGTTGAAGACTTTACTGACCAGTAGCTGTCAATATCCATATTGGTCCTGCCAGATATTCCACAGAAATATAAACGCGCAATAAATTTTGTCAGTTCTTCCCCAGAAATGTTTATGTCTGGGAACACTGTGTGAAGGTATGTGAGTGGTCGTATTTGTAGAGGTGGTTCAGTATAGTTTTGATGGCACACACTTGATCGATGGAAAAAAAAATGTGCGAGCCATTCAAACTCTGAAAAGCAGTGGAAGAGAAGAGAGAGAGACACATACAGTGGGTACAGATACCCTGTGGCCTGCTATTATGTTGTAAATGGGGAGATTTTATTTTATTTTTTAAACTTTTAAAGTCCAAGTATTAGTTTAAAGTAATAGAAGGATGAGACCATAATATTTCCAGTGTTTTCAGAAATTTAAAATCTCCATGCCAGCCGACAGTTTTAGTGTTAAGAGCTTTCCGGGACCTTTGAACACCTCAGATTTGTCATCAAATGCTTGGGGAGTCAAATGTTAACATTTCCCCTGGCGGTCTGACCAAGTATCTACATTTAATGGTAGCAGAGACGTTTAGAGTTTGAAGTTCAGTCTGTACAGCCAATGATATCCCTGCTGCTGTTTCTTCTATCGAGTTGTGCTATTGATATCTTCTGCTTGTCGGGTGGCCGCGCTGCACCAAAAGTTAAAAGATTCAAGGCGATATTTTTTTTGTTTGTTTTCTGCTGAATTTTGTAGCTCCTCGTTTTTTTCTCTTTAGTTCTAAAGAAAATCCCTGTACAGGAAAAGTCCTGAAGTTGCAAGCAAGTAGAGAGAGAAGACAGCCACCATGTGTGCCCACTAGTTATGTCAAAAGGCAACTACAGGAATCAGTTGGTCCTGATGAATTTGGTCAGTGTGAGAATAGGGGCTGTCGTCGGGTAGAATTTTACACACAGTACCATAATTTTGCAGGAATATTGTGGTACAGTTACATTAGCATACTGTAGTCAGATACTGCACCATCTTTTCTGAAGTAGTCCTAATAAACGTATTAACATCATGAAAGTGTTATAGTGGACTGTGGTAGACAGTGGGAAACTGGATAATGAAACTGTCGCTTTGTGGTGGTGTTATTCAGATTATTTGGATTACTAATTGGGTTGGTGGTAATAATTGGGAGCAATAGAGTGATTTAATAATTATGTAATGTGTCAAATTCTTTAGTAAACTTCGTATGACCGTGAATGATGCAGTAAATGTTGAAGCTCTAATTTTGACAATGCGCTGTTTGGTATGTATTATCAGAAGGAACAGGCATGACAGGTCGGACTGCATGTTTTTTTTTGTTGTCTTTTTCTTCCCTTGTGACGTTATTATTTCCTGTGGTATTTCCTCCGCCTCACCACTTCTCTACACTTTTCATTTACAAGCTAATGCTAGCTGTTCTTCCCCTTCAGCTAAAAACATACCAACCATGTTGGTCTTGACATGCAACTCATTCAGCACTTTTTCTAGTCTGAATTGTCTTTATTCATAAGATGCAAAAGGCTTGTTTGGAGATGGTATGTGACAGGACAGGAGTGGCACAGGATGTCTGCTAACCTTCTTATTCCTTGTAAGTCTCCCTTATTTTTGGGTTCACTTTTAATTGGATTTAAAATCAAAACGATGCGCTTTTAGATCAAATAGCTCCAAGGCAATTTTCTAGGAGAGGTTTGGAAATGAATCTTAGGAAACTAAATTAAAACAATTAAATGAACAGACTTAAAGGGAAATACAAGGATAAAATTATGCTAGACATGCAGCCTTTTAGGAATGCTGAAAATATTCTGATATTGGACTGAGTCTCCTGGTGCTTCTTATACAGTTTGATGTGCTTGTAAGGGCATTTTCTCTGCGACAGACCACTGCAGTGATAACTACTCCTGATGTCGCCCATCAATATATTTTGAAAGACTGGTAGCTGTCTGGACAGCATATTTTGCCCCTCAGATCACTACAGCTTTGTTTTCACTTATTATAGTGCCATAAATTATGGATTATCATTTGACCTCTGATTGATAATGCCCTCTTATCTGATGAGTGCTTGGTACTGTTATTCAAGATAAGTTTTTTTTTCTCTCCCTTTGTGATAAATAGGTTGGGATGGTTGACTATTTAAGCAATACTATGCTTATTGTACTTTTAGATCTACTTATTAGACGTAATAGTTGTTTGATTTTGTATTAAACATATTTAGCTTAGTGACAGTTCTTAAATATGGGATTTAATGCAGAAAAGCAGGTCTCACCATTCTTTCTCCTTAGATATTTTCTTCTTTAGTTCTACATAGATTTATTCTGTGACCTTGTCATATTTCACTTTTGAAGAATCAAAATGAACAGATTTAAATTGATCACTTGGTTGAATGCTGCATTACAGACATCATTATTGATACCTCTGTTTATCAGCACACTATGTGTTTCTGATGGCATGTGAGTGATTTAAATCATTTTAACATGAAACATTGCCTCTGTTTGGGTTTCCTTTTAAGACATGTAGAGTTTTCCTTCATAACAAGAGAACCTCTGGGTCAAGGGAATGCATATCTCTTTGCACCTTGTTCCCCATGGTACGGCATGTGCTCTGCATGTGTCCCATATCTGTCTTACATAACACAAAGAGTTAAGGCCTGCTCTCTACTTAGGAAAGACAGTAATGAAAACCATAACACAGTTGGAAAAGTAAGTTGGTATGGGATTCCAAAAGTGGATATGACAGGATTTTAAGGGGTTAAGTGGTTTATCTACTGACATGGAAGTTTTCAGTTGACACCAAAATAGTGTCATAAATGTGGTATTTTCATATACATACAGGCATTACGTGGTGCAGTTAGGTCATTATTTTATTGTTTAACTGAACACTGAACCCAAAATTCAGATGGTGTGTGGTGGAAATAGGAAGATTTTGTCTTCTTTTTAATCTCTGGCACAGTGACCCAACATTGAAACTCATAACAAACCACAATATTAAAAAAAAAAAAAAAAAAGTCCCAGTTATGTGTCATTTTGTCAGAGTTAAGGTCTGTCATTCAAGAGAGATTGTGCATAGGCTAGATTAAACGCTATGTTCAAATTTACCTAGCAGATTCTGTTAATCCCTTAGGTTCAGTCTTCATGGCTCACATTTATTTGCTCTACTCCCATTATGAACCTAAATCCGTGTCTAAAGAACAGATTGTCAACTGCCACACCGCTATAAAAGCTTTTTAACCACCGGGAAACTGCAATGAAATTACTTGTAAGGTTTGCTACCATTTCTCAGTGTAAAAAATTAGCCAACCAATTTGTAATCTTTATTGTTTTTTAAGGACAAAGCACATAAACTCTGTGCCCATCTCTAAGATCACATAAAGGCTGAGTCATTTGAGCGTTCTTATCAACAAGATAAACTTTGTCCCATGCGAGTACAGCGGGCCGTCTTATCATAAAATCCTCCAAATAATTGGGTTTATGCATTGAGATCCAATTAGCATGTCAAAACCAGAGCCCTGTACTTTGGTCTCTGATGGTCATTTAGGTCACTTGCTCTTCATTCAAAGTGTGCAGAGGCTTTTTTTGAAATGGTTGTTTATGCTGCATTGGATTTTACAGCCTTGATAAGACTGACACACCTCAAAACTATTTCCTATTCGCTGATATCTGATCCCAAGGGAACAAAGATTTTTTTTATTTTTTTCCCCTCTTACATCCATGTTTATGTCCCATTCAAAACCCCTTGGTTCTAGACACATTATTTGTGCCATGAAAAAGTAATATTTATCCATTTTGTGGAGCTGTGAGAATTTTTCTAGGGTTCCAGATTTCATGGCTTTCTGAGAAACGTATAATCATCTTTCTTTTGCCTTTAATTACAGCCTCTCCAATTTGGTATCACTAGAGCTCAGAGAGAATCTGCTGACGTTCTTACCAGAGTAAGTATTATAGAAACTGCGCTCTCCGGCTCGCTGTGTGTGCAGCAGCTTATATATATGTTGCATCCTCCCCCTGTTAACAGTAGTTTGAGTTACAGGACACACAGTCAGTCTCTGTATTTTTATCTTAACTTTATTTTGATTTTAACTTCCCTGACCTCTGCAATCCACAGGTCACTATCTCTCCTTCATAGACTTGAAGAACTCGACCTAGGCAATAATGAGCTGTACAGTTTGGTAAGTAAGTTCTTCTGGATGTCAGGGCAGTTGTTGTTTACTCAGAGTAATGGTATGTCGACTCTCACAAAATGAGCAGGGGCTCGACTTTTTTTTTCCCATTTCCTTGTTCTTGTCATGTCCGAGTAGATTAGCATCCCATGAGAACAGCTTTCACCTCTTATCATGCGGATGGGAGGACAACCATCTGCTTTGAGCTTTGGTTTTAAGGCTTGTTTGGACTCTCCTGACACTAGGGGTGAATGATTTACTGATAGGTGAACCAAAGTCAAAACTGCAAAGGATTTTGTTTTTGTTTGAACTATGGGTTGTGTATTGTTGGAAATTGAATATACTTCTGTCAGTTTTGGTGTATTATATCTGATACAGCTCTAAAATGGCACTTATTCAATAAGTGTATATTTTAAAGGAAAATACAGTCATAATATGAGAGCAAAATGAATTCTGAGTATCATTTGCTTTTCCAAATGTCATCAGACCCCGATAAAGTATTTCTTCCATAAAAGTCCTCAAAAACAAAAATGCATCATTTTAAATTTTTAAATGCCCTTTTGTATTTTAAAGCCTATAGAGATGCCAAAAATCAGCACAATGCCAGGCTCTAGCCACTTATCTACAGTCTATTTCTGCCTCCTCTTTGTTGTATGTGTCTGTTCCCATATTTCCCTCGTTCTCACTCTTTCAATCCCTATGTTTCTTACTCCCACATAGCCACAGACAATAGGCTGTCTTGTCAGCTTAAAGGACTTGTGGCTGGATGGAAACCAGCTGGCTGAAGTACCTGCAGTAAGCTAATCCTGCTATTTATTTCTTTTATTTGACACTACGTAATTATCTTTGCATTAATACTAGTGCCGCTGCTGCCTGTGTTGCTTGTCAGTGCACCCAGGCATACAGGGCTTTGTACAGTACACAAATATCAGTTGTCAAATACACTCTGATCACTGGTTGATTGGATTATTATAGCATAAAACCAGGTGAAAACACTCTCAGGTAAAAACACTGTCGGGGACAAAGTGGCCAGTCATATCTTGGGCTGGGGTCAAGTCCTGAGATCACCTGGTCTAATTTTGTTTCAATCATGCACTTGTTGGGTGGTTATGATTGATTACACCCTGAAAGACTTGATTACTCCTGTTCACATGTATTTCTATCAAATTACTGTAGGCGATGTTATTGATTAAAAAAACTGTGCTTTCGATTCCCAGGAGATGGGCAGTATGAAGAGCCTGTTGTGTCTAGATGTGTCAGAAAACAAACTGGAGCATCTCCCAGAGGAGTTAGGAGGCCTGCTCTCACTCACTGACCTGCTCGTGTCCCAGAACCTCATTGATGCTCTACCAGAAAGCATCGGTAAGCTCAAGTTTTCTTGTCCTACCTGTCTGCTGATGTTATGTTCAGGGCCCTGATGTTCAGAATTAAGGAGCCTGTGACTAGTATCTGGAAGAAAATAACTAACTAAAATTAAATTATCAAAGTATCAGTTTCACAAGATTTATTTACGCCAAATGATTAGTAATTGCATGGAAACTTGAAAACATGAAAAGGCTGCTAATCATTGCCATAGCCCCTAGAGTTAAAACAAAGTTTATTGTGATTAAAATCAAAGTAACCCATGAGCTAATGTTTCTCTTTATCTCTCTGCAGGAAAACTAGGACATCTTTCAATATTGAAAGCTGATCAAAATAGGCTCACTTATCTTCCAGAGAGCATTGGCAACTGTGAAAGTCTGACTGAGCTTGTGCTCACAGAGAACCAGATACAGGTGTGTTGGTGACTGAATCACTTTTCAATCTTTGAAAATGGTAAGAAAACAATTTTCTGGGCAAATAGTCGATACATCCATTCCCAGCGATGCAACGTTGGCAAATGTTTAGAGATGTTTTTAGATTCCTCATACAAACTGTCAGCAGGATATCAGGCAAACAATATCCATCCAGTGCTCATTTCAGCTCTTTTGTGTACAGTAATACGTTCTGGGATTAGTACCCTTGTACTGGATTTGAAGCCTTCACCCAAGTGTGCCATAGGAGCGAGATGGAGACTATATCCAAGGCCTGGTTACAGAATATTGCACTATAGATATTTCAGCTTGAGAACATTGTGACATTATTACTAAAGTATCTGTATGTTCTGTTTTGATCATCAATTTTCATGCACACAGTGTATTATATGCACCATTGATATGATGGCAACAGCACTCCTACTGATCACCCAAAAGTACAAAAAGGTACCTCAAAGTGCTCAAACAGTTACCTAAATTTGCCAAAGTGGGTACTTTTGGGTAACTGTTTGGGGCCTTTTGGGTGATGAGTAGGACCCGCTGTTAGTTTGGGTGAAAGGAAAATAAAGGAAGAAGATGAAAATCCTTACTATGGCGACACTGAAACTCATCACAAATTGATATTTTCTCTGACTCAAAGCATACCACTAGAACTCCTAAAATGTGGCTGAAAATATCCCACACTTGTCTCATATACTTGGATACTGGCAAAACCATTGGCAAAAAGAGCCTTAAAAACAGATATGGGGTCACTTCTGCATGCCTGTGTGACGGTTGAATTCTGTCTGCTCCCAGTGTTGAAACATTTCCACCTCTAGCCTGGGATGGCACATTGCGTATAACACCAACAGTGAAATGGTTTACAGTGATTGATGGAGACATAACAGTATTGTAGATATGCTTTTGTAGTGTTCAGAGGTCAAAAGTTACTCCAGGGTTTAATTTTTTTTTAAATTATAAATTGTCTTAAATCATTGGGAGATTGACCCATTGGTCAACTTAGCCATTAATTGAAGAGAACATAGGCAGCAAGATGACCCAAGCTTGTTTCGTGCGTTGCTCCATGCCAGCGCTTCAGTACACACACTGCTGAGTGATCAACGTCAGCTAGCATTATCTCAGAAGGAAAGTAAAAACTTAAGAAAGTTAGAACTTGTAGCATCAGAGTTACCATAGACTGCATTCCCTGTCAGACTATCTGTCTTTCTGCCAGACTTTGAGTGTGATTTGTTTTCTTTACAAAGTGAAAGTGGTGCCATGACTTCATAAAACTAAAATCACTGCACAACAAATGACTGATCACTCAAAACAGTTGCGAAAGTAAAACTGTGGCTACATCTGCTATGTTTAGTTGATATTTCATTTTTAAAAATTACAAATCTGAAGCCCATATAATTATAAAAAAACTGAGAAAAAACAACTTTTTATTACTAATGGGTCTATGGACAATTTTAATTACATACATTCACTTGACATGCAGAAATGTTAGCATGGAGCACAAGAGCATGCAATCAGAGCACTGGGACACTTGAATGATTTTGTTGTCTATTCTCTCATGACTATGAATACAGCAATCTCCCATAAAACTACTGTAATATAATGTTAAGAGACAAACAAGATGAGGTACCCTTTATAGTGCTTGTGTGATCCATTAAGCCAGCGATTGCTGTACTAATGCTCTTTATGTTCTTTTTAATTACTGTTTCTGATTTATGTTTTCATTTATTTATTTATTTTTTGTTATTGTTAGAGTTTGCCAAGAAGTATTGGAAAGTTGAAGCGACTCTCCAACTTCAACTGTGACAGAAATCAGCTATCATCGTTACCTAAGGAGGTATGTTTTTCATATCACAACAGCATCTGATATCATTACCATAAGTTAACATGTATTGTGAGACATGTGAGATTATATAAATTTACTTAAATAATGTAGGGGTCTTTTCTTTTTAGCTCATGTATATTCATATATATATATACACATATATACATATATGTGTGTGTGTGTAAAAGATAAACTCCATATAAATGGTGCTCTTAATCCAGCTGTTGAATGAGTTTAACATTTTCAGTGAAACTGGCTAAACTTTATTCACGTTTTGGACAGTTGTTGGGTCAACAATGCTCTTGCTTGTTTTTATTGTTCAGTACTCTGGTTTGCTCAGCTCTGGCTGATTGTCCCCATTATGTTTGTATGTGACATTCTTTTCTAAACTCTTGTCCGTTGAAGTGAAGGCACGCCTGGTTTAAAGCTTAATCTGAAAGGGCTTTTTAGAGGTTGTACAATGCCCTTGTGTCTTAATGATGCAAAGACTTCAGTGTTAGGAAAAAAAATAACAGTTCAACACATTCGGCCTGGATAATGAATCGATGGTGTCACTGTTTCTCAAACTGTCAGCATTGCATGACATTTCTTTCTAACAATCACAGTGTAATCCTGACCCAAGTATTGAGCTTGTAGTTTGTTATGCTACTTGACCATTGGTTCAGTTTTATGGATTCTGTTGATTATTGATTAGTAGCCCATAACACAGTTTCCCTGCCTGCATTTTGTCTATGCTTGCACTTCACACTAACATGGATGCAGAGATAATTTCACACTAGTTAGGCCTGACTAATGCATTTGTTTTAGAATTAATGGTTTGAGGGATGAATTGCTTTCTTTGTTTATTCTAGATTCAGTCTCTAGTGTGTCAGTTTTTATTTTTTTGCCATTTGACTCTCTCTCCCAGGTGCAATTAGAACTTATCATATTTAGCCTTGTAAATGCTTAAGCTTAGCCAACACCTTTTAACATGATGAATCTCTACAACAGTACTTGTACCCTGCTCAGGTCTGTGCCTGAGCAGATTAATAGATTACAGTCTGCACTTTAGCTGTCCCATCAAGTCTCTGCTTTGACTGGCCACGAGGCCTAATTGTGTCTAATTTTAGTTCCCTCTCCCACATCCCATTGACATTCAGTTTGGTCTGCTATCGAGATCACCAATTCTAGGGCAAAGTGCCTGAATGCTGAAAGAAAATATATACAGTTTTATTCTGTCCTGGTGTTTTTAAAAAAGTCCAGTTTTATAAAAAAACGTGCATTCATATTATTAAAGCCACCAGTGTGCAAGCTAGGAAAGAGCTACGTGCCATCAAAATCTTTATTTGCCCATAGATTTTTTATGTGTCTGTACTGAACAAGATGCAGGGCTAATCATGTTGTCTGTTCTGTTCCTAAGATTGGAGGGTGCAGCGGTCTTAACGTCTTCTGTGTGCGAGAAAACAGGCTGACGAGGATACCATCAGAGCTGTCACAAGCCACTGAGCTGCATGTGCTTGATGTTTCTGGGAATAGGTATATTGAACAACACTTTACATCTTTGTTTCCACTCTCTTTTGGATCGCAGTGGTGGCTGGGAGTAGTGCTGAGCAGTGCAGTCAATATTAGCATTTGTCCTCTTATCAGTACAGCATATTATTGCAGAGTAATAATATAAAATTATTATGATAGACCAAATTGATAAAACAAACACTGATTAAATGAAAACTACATTTTAATATACTTTGTGATGCCATGCAGTTTAAAGCTAGTACAAGGAGCTTTTATTTGTGTTGATTTTAGCGGCCCCTGTGGACAAATGCGATAGTGTTTCCTCGGAATGAAGACTGCATTTCCCATAAGCACCACCGCCTTGTGTTGTGAAGATCTTTTCTAGCGTGTGCATTTGTTTTGGAAGCCAGTTAAAGAAAGACTCAACTTCTTTTGATCTGCGTGCCGTAAATCGTTTCATCTGACTTCGCAGGGAATCCAACCCAGTGGCAGGCATTTAGAATAACTATATAGAAATAGCCAATATTCTTGCTGATGGTCTCGTTTGCTTATGTAGGTCATATAGAGGCATCAGTATTAATTTAAGACTATTTCACAACCAGTTAAAAACTCCTTGTAGCTGCTTTATGTGATGACCAACGTTTTGATTTTTGGTTATCACATACAAAATTTACTTAATGTAATTTGTGATATGTTTGATATGCGTTGCCTCTCCAAATTTTTCAAATAATTTCTAGGTGTATCACCGTCCTAACATGATGGAAGTACAAATTCTAAACATTAGTACTAGAATTCTGTGTGTTTTGGTGGTGGAAAATGAACAAAATTTCTATATTTTATTTTTCATTTTCTCAAGCAGTCTCTCTTTGGTGGTTCACAACATAGAGAATATAAGAAAAAAAATCACTGCTGTGTAAGCAATATCCAAAGCAGGGGAATAATTCCCTGGGGGATATGTCTTTTGTGTCCAGGCTCACCCACTTACCGATGTCGCTGACCACACTGCGACTGAAGGCCCTGTGGTTGTCAGAGAACCAGTCGCAGCCTCTCCTCACCTTTCAGACAGACGAGGATCCTGACACGGGGGAGAAGGTGCTGACCTGCGTGCTGCTGCCCCAGCAGCCATGTGAATCTGACAACAAAGGTAATATTTTCTCATGTGTAGATAAGATAACACTTAATCTGCCATAAATCATCAGTATTATCAGTGGCATTAACTTTTTTTTTTTTTTTAAGTTGGGTGATTAAAGTGAAACTCCGGTAAGATTTACAAACAGCTAGTGGTGCAGTAATGGATGTTGCGTATGTGTTGTGTGTGTGTGTAGACGTACACATAAAATATAATATCATCTCCGTGCTTCAAACGTGTAAGATTTCTTCTTGAGTGAAGTGGCTCAGTACCATGGCTGTGACATTTGAGTAATACTCCACATCAGTTCTTGCAGCGTCTGTGAGCATTTAATTCAAAGTGTCCCATGGTTTTGATCACATTATCACATGATCTGCTTGGGGAAGCACAGCGTGTTCTGTGCCCTCTGATCCTTCCCTTCGGTTGCTGTCGATTACGAGGTCCTGTAGGGATCACGACGCCTATAACAGATCTGGGCCTCTCCTGTCCCTTGAGGCCTTCCTTGGTTATGTTTTTCAGAAATGCAGTGGATTGGACAGCTAAAGAGGCTTAGCAACGGCTGGCCTGCTGCCATTAAAAGCTCGCCCACTGGGTAAAGAGACTCAGCTGAGAGCTGGCTCTATCTATGCCTGATATAGCAGTCAATTGTAATTTTTTGCTGCCATCCACAACCTTACCTTGAATTCTGTGGAGTATTTATGCTTGATTGGAAACACTGCTCCTTCCTTGACAATGTACTTGCAACCAAGAAGGTGCTTGTACCTTCCTAACAATGAAATGCCACATGTTTACATTAATTTCTGTGACTCTCTCTCTCACTTGTGGAGGAGATGCAGATACAAGACTGGTGGAGGTCAGATGAGTGTGGCTGTGGCTGAAGCTAAGGTGGGGGAGGGGGGAGATTGCGTTGCTGTAAGCCTGTGACTAAGCCGGGATTTGAAACTGTGATCTGGCAGTTTCAGGCTCTCCCTTATGAGCACTGGGTTGTGTGACAGCTTTCATTTCTTGAGTTGGCAGATTGTAGAAAAGCAATCATACCAACCATATTGATTTTAATCTGCTACAGCATTCACTTCATCGTGCTATCTTTTCTGCTCGCCCTGTGATTTTTTACCTTTGACAGTTTTTATATATCCACACTTCAAAGAAGAATTCAGTTAATACAAAATCTGTCTTCTGATGGCATATTTCAAAAACCTTCCCAGGGTCTGATAATCTTGCCCGCTGCGGTGCACTGGAGAGCCTGGTGAATGACATGATGGATGACACCTGGGACAACAAAGCCACAAACAGGATCAGTGCCATTCACTTCCTGGAGGAGGATGATGATGAGGATGATGAAAAGGTGAGACAGTGTGACAAATGGTGCTAGAATGAAGAAAAGAAGAGCAATTTATGAAAGAAAATGGCTATTTAACACAACAAACAATTGAAATGTACAATAATATTTTATAGTACTTTAGCACTATCTAGTGGCTACTCCTGTCCATATTTATATACAGACTCAAGAGGATGGCAGTTATAAGTTACAGTATTTAATTTGTCACAGTTAAAGGCAATATTTTTACACTATAATACAAGTTTATGCATAAGGTTAGAAATCTTTATAGGAGCTACAATATCAGGTGAAGCAACTGCTAAAGGAAACACAGCAAACATATTTTAGGTAGATATACTGTAGGCTACAAGTTGTAGTGCTCTGCTTTTAGCAACAAGTTAGCAACAAGTTGTTGTGAGCATATTGCTTGGCTGGTGTTTATACATAGGATGAGAGTGAAGGAGAAGGCAGTAGCAGTGTTTGGCTAGCAAAGTGGCTACATGCAACATATGTTGCTTACCATCAAATGTAAAAGCTGATTGTTAGTTCCATTGATGTAGTTATTTTGCTATGTTAACGTTATTCATAACCGACTGAACAAGTGCGATGGCAGGGCTGACTTGGCTATTTTGAAAGCTGGAAATCTCAATAGTCATCAAGGTAGCAGTTTATTGACTGGTATTGATCAACAACACTCCTGAACCCCTGCTGCAGCATTATGGTCAATGTGCACATTTGAGCAAGTAAATTATTGCATATTGTACCTTTTAACGCTGTTTTTGTCATCGTCGTGCAGAGAACACTGATGCGCCGGGCCACACCTCACCCCGGTGAGCTGAAAACTATGAAGAAAGCAGCTGAAAACCTCCGCAACGACCTGAACGCTGCCAAAGGCCTGGACTCCAACAAAAACGAGGTCAATAATGCTACAGACAGAGTGACCACGTCTGTGTGACTTTTACCTCAGAAATGTTTTTACCTCCTGTGTCTCTCGCCATGTTCTCCCGCACAACCCCTCAGCCCTTTTATTTCTTCTTTTTTATAAATTTTTTTTTGTTTGTTTGTTTTTTACCTATAAACCCGTGTGGCCTACCCCTCCTCTGATTATACCCTGGGACACCAGTACCTTACTTCATCTTCAGTCCTGTATTAAATGTATTTGACTCAGTGTAGGGCCAATGTGCCTTCCTCTTTTTAAATGATTTCCACAGCAATAATCTGCACAGATTTGCTCCTTTTTAAATGATATTTTAAAGATTACTTTTTTAAACAACTTTTTAAAAAATATACATTAGGTAGTTGCACTATTATTATAAGTCTTTATAATATGGTCAAATCTTCTTAAATGTATTATATATTTGTTCTATATCTATTTTTAAAACACTGGGTGAATATTTCTTTTTACATTTTGGGCGAACATTAAACCAGGAGTTTTTGGACCTACTGATTAAGGATTGTTGTATAGTCATTTGTGAATATTGATACTTTTATACTTTTTGGCAGCTCAGATGTAAATAAAAATGTATAGCAAATTTCTTAATCAGTTGCAGATTTTAAAGTTTTTCTTTAAACTTGGTACTTTTTTTTCCTTTTTAAAATTAAAGCAATGAACAAAGTGCAGTCACTAATGTCTTATTAAAACAATATAATTGTCATTGGGTGAGTAGACAGCCTTGAATCTTCTTTTTGATCGCTTATTAAAGCTTATCGGCTAACCCTTGATTTATTTTAATTCTAAATAGATTTTGTCAATTAACAAATTCTGGATTCAACACCTACCTTTTTAATTACGTGTCCACAATCCAACTTTATAGAAGTGACAAGGCTGTCTTATTTATATCTGCTGTGCTTCACTGCTTTGCATTGTTTATCACATAGATGCCAAAAACAGCTGCATTTTTAAAAAATGTTTCCTCTTTAAGAAACAGTACTGTATACAATAATTACTGGTCAGAATGAGGCCCACATCACAAGGATTGAATCCTTTAAAAATGCAGTTAGAAGTTATACTTTAATGCACTTCTCAAAGTTTCTTGCGTCTTATTAAAAAAGCTCATTCTTTTATATGGTACAGTATAAAATTTGTTATTTTGTTTTGTTTTTAATTTGATTGCAAGAAGTGGAGCTTAGAAATTGGTTCAAATGTTGGTTTTATCTTTTAATTATTTCCTGATCAAACTGCACAAAACACAGATCTCAAATAGGCATTGGCACTTTGCCTAGAGGTTTGGATGACTTTTAACCACTGATCCAATAAAATGGGTGCAAAACTAAACAACATGTTCGTTATTCCTTTAACTTTATTAGTCAGATTGTGTCAGTCTTTAAGAGTTCTCATAGAATGAATGTTCACTTTGGAGAGGATATTTGGATACTTTCTGTTTAAAGGCATCTCAGCTCTGCCCAGCTTCATATGCAGACCATTTAATTTTTAAATGTCAAAATAACAAATGTCAGAACATTTACCTAGAGATATTGTGTGTTCTGCCTTTTCTTTATCTTTCACATTCAAAAAATAATTTGAGAAAGTAAAACTTAGATTTAAACTGGCTTGACATTGAAATCTGACTATGCAACGGTAGAATGGTCTTCTTTAAAGGCACAGATTCCTCTTCCATTTCCTCACCCCTCCATATCTTGTTTTGTCTGTCTAGCCATGCATGATGTTTGTAATGCTGCACCAGCATGTGCCATATTTTGTCTACCCAGCATGTGCTATACATGTTCTGATGCTGGCATGCTTTCAGCATTTTAGAGATTTAACATTGTTTTCGAAATTTTGTCTTCATCACATCCAGCCATAACAAAATAGTTATAAACCTTAATGGGGTACCATCTCAGTTTGTGGCTCATGGTCACTGCATATATTTCATTTAAATTGTATTGTAAGCTACCTCTTTGGATAGCCATCTAAAAATGTCTAACAAACACAGACTATATTTGCTGTTAGATTAACACATAATTTTAAATACTGCCCATAGGATTACAGGTTGGTTTAAAATCATTTTAATTATGTCAGTGAGGCCATACAAGTATTTTAGTTGCTGCTATTAGTGTTCAGGTACAGGTACTGACCTGCGTACGGATGAATTTCTTTGTTTTTTTTTCTTCAACAGATCAATTGGGCAGTGTAGTCCTTTAATTGGCCATCTGCCATTTTGACGTGGAAGCTATTTCAGTGAGACTACAGTGCATTGTAAACATGCCATGTTGGTTCATTCCTTCTGTCTTTGTCCCCTCTGCAATATGGATTGGTGGACAAGTTTTGCAATGCTTAAGGGGAAGAAGATAGAAAGAGACAGAGAGCGCTAATGAGTCAAACATGAGAAGCTTTTAGGTTCAGCCTCTCTTATCTTGATGGTTTCCCTTACTTCTGGAAGTTGGGTCTTAAAACATTTACTCCAATGAGGGAACTTGTTCTACTTTGCAGTAATTACTTGTTTTGGTGCCCCCTGCTGCATAAAATAAGCATGACAAAAATGCATTATGACTAGTCAAGTTGGGGCTGCTACAACCCCTTATGGATGTGTAATGGGCAAAACCAAAACAGGTGGAGTCTACAGTGGTGGCAGCAACAGCAGCAGCAACACAACAATCAGATACACTGAGTGATTGGTCAGTTTGTCTTAAATACATTGATTGTCACTGAGTCTTTTCAGGATCAGCTTTGAGACAGACAGAGTTCCCACAATCATAGGAACACAATTTAAAGCAAATTTTTCAGAAATGCACAATTAAAGAAAGACAAGGACATGCTGCTGATCTGTGGAAAGGCCAATGGGGCAAAAATTATCTTGCAAAATACTTGTCAACACAGCCATTTATTACATCTTAACATGGTATAAAAATACACGTTGAAATGAAAATTTTACTTGTGTCATCACATCTTCTAGCACTTAAGCACACAATGATGCACCTTGTATTTGCATTTCTATATGTGGAGTTCATCACATAGTATGTAAGCGCCTATGCATATCCTGAAATGATACTATATTAATAGCACAGCATCTGATCAGCTCTACATAAGGAAATGCAAATATTACTAAACATTATTGACTGATGTGCTTGAAGATGCAGTAACACAGACAAAAGTGCCATTATGCCAAGAAGTAATAAGTGTTTTTTGCCCCATCGGTTTTCCATACTGATGCATTACTGTGCCCAAGGTTATTTCCCTCATGAGTCTACACTGAAAGTTAGATTGGCATTACGTTTGCAGCAATGAGTGATGTCTTCTGACTATCTCCAGGAGTGTAGAAATGCTCATGCTAACCCATCCCTAAGGGCCAGTAGCCAAAACCAGCCCATCTCAGGCCCAGGCTGGGTGACAGACGAAAAGCATCAGCAAGGTGGACCTCAGCTTCTCCCGGCCAGCGACAATGTGTCTGCTCGCCTCTCCAGCCCAGAGAAAGATGCTGAAGAAATTAATCAAACTGAGGAGGTTTGTTTTTCCAGTTGAGGTATCTTGTCCAGTTCATATAGTTTGTCCAAATATAGAAAATAATATAGATCACAGAATACAAAATGCAGTTTTTTATTAGGTGTCTTCTTCCACCTATGAAGTCCTACCCCAGTTCTTCTGTATCTACATTTATGTATGTTGTTAGATGTGATTTTGTACATAATTGTTATAAGTACTTATACTGTCCCTGCAATAAGCAGCTATCCACACACATTCTCTCATTTTGGTAGTTTTACTGAGTGAACTCATACTGAAAAAGTGTACCCTACTTTGGGAGCCACTGACATGTCCCACATGCTGCATTATGTAATAGATTTGAATTTCTCATCTGCAGGATGGTGCAGGCCAGCTGCCAGAGAGAGAAGCGTCACATCGTCAGTTTCGTCATCAGAGAGGAGATATTCCAGAGGACAGGAAATTGCAGCAACACAAAGCTCTCAGTGCAGGGTCCAGTCTCCATGGAGACGCTCTGCACAGCATTAAAATCACCTCCATCACAGGGCAACCAAAACCTTCTTTGGTAGCAGAGAAGACGTCTCCTCAAGAATCATTCATCTCCCAAGTGCCATTAAGAGTAACTGCATATCATACCTTTCTTAAATCTCACAGTATTTCTATGGGCTTGTACTGTAAACTGTAGCAGGAGATCGTTGTTGTATGTCAAATAAACAAGGGTGTAAAAATTCATACTCTGCATTGAGGGATCAATTATAAATACTGCTGATTCCCCTGAACCAATCTGATAAAAAAATGAATAACTCAAACTTTGGTCTGAATTGATATGAAACACTTTGAATTATCCATTCACTATTCTTAAAAAAAAAACAAAAAAAAACTAATGTGGTGGTAATCCAACAGATTACCACCACAATAAATTATATATGT
>OMKZ01013070.1:5114-22030 GCA_900302535.1 Neoniphon sammara
ACTGAGAAAAGGAAAAAAAGACATTAGGTCCAATAAGGCAGATCAAACCACTCATCCAGTAGAGGACCTGCTGACAATCTCAATTCCCTTCCAGAAAGGCTTCACACAAGAGCAGCATACAAATACATCTCGTGTACAGCAATCATTCACACTTTTTACTGCATTCAGTAGTGAATTATTGCTGCACTATTGTTCATGAGACCCTGATTACCTTTAGGTTTTGTTCACTTTTTAGTCATCAGACAATGCCAGGAATGATCCAGCAATCATTTTATTGATTGTTCCGTATTACAGTATTAATTTTACAGTATTATAGAAAGAAAATAGCACAAAAGTCCTAATGTATATGATACGAGATAGATGTATAATGGGGATTTCTAAAATCGTCACCACTCAGCCTCTGTTGTCAGTGATGCACATAATGTCAGTGTTAAAAACTGACACTCAGAAAGACACAAGTAATTCCCAAATGAGCTTCTGACAGCCATTTGTCCTTAAAGATTCAATAAAGACAAGTGCCTCCAAAGTGCATTGAGGATGTGAAGACAAACATCAGAGACAATGTCAATTTGACTGATGGCATGGACATTTCTAAGCAGAGAAAGGCTCCAGAGGTTTATGAAAGTCACCACATAGAGGAAACTCTTCCATCTACTTCACAGACAAATGGACTTTCTGGATACTTGCAATTTTGCTTTCATTACATGTACCACTTGATAATATGCCTGTGTGTTTTTCCAACACATGCAGGTACAAGAACTCCAGTGAAACCCAAAAAGAAACCCAAAAGTGTTTCTGCTCTTGGTTCCATTGCTTGATCCTTTGTCCAGTGTGGCGGTCTCCTGGTGAAATGTTAATTTCACTTTTTGCTGCATCTTGGAGCACTTTAAGTGATTGCATATAGTCTTGATAAAAGTAAGAATTGAGTGAAATGTTTAGTTTTAGTGGGTCGGAGAGCCACTTTTACATCTCAGTGCTATTTATTGTTGAATTAGATTATATTTCTATTGAGTTCACAGAGTCACTTTCTGATTGGCCTGGTTTTGGTCACAGTGTTATCACCATTACTGTTCAATTTGATCATATTGTAGAGATAATCATTTTTCACAAAGCATGTCTGTTTCTTATTTGACAGTATCTTATTATCAATGGAATGTAAAAGTTGAACTACTGTGAACAATTAATTTTAACATTGAATCTTCAGAGAGAACTATGGAATCTGTACTTACACATCAAAGAGTTTGAATTCCACATATCTGTTCAACTGTGAACACTAGAGGGCGAAAAAGGATCTAAAACAAATTCTCTCTGCTGCCCTGCTACATCAGTTCTCAGATCTTTGCCCTTAACCTCTTAAATGAAAAACAAGCATTCATGGACTCTAGATACAGTACTAATTAGTCTATTAATTAATTAACTGACTTCAAAACTTCAGTTTATGTGTTCTACATAGTGGTCCTTTGTCAACTATTTTTTCTTCAAGCATCTTCAAACAAATTGGATTTGACACTGTATAGTGTGCCAAAGAGTGAAGCACATGGGATGTTATAGCCCTTACAATGAAACAACACACACACACACACACACACACACACACACACAGTTTAGAGGGAAATCTCCAGATGCTTCCTCTACACTTTGTGTGATGGAGACAGTCTTTGCCTCAGAATTGTGACGATCTGTACAGTGACACTTATGAAATGCATCTTGCTAAATTCATGACAAGCAGAACTTGACCTGGTGTCATTTTAGAGCATATGTCATGAAAGACTGCCTGACATATTTGAAACAGAGCAAATGGTACTTTGAATTAGGAAAATATACTCATAAAACATGGATTGTCCCATAAGCAGCAAAGCTTAAAATATTATCGCATGCTATGCATTCTTTACTCAACAGGAGATTGCTTTCTTAAGTGATTTTCAAACAAATGCCTGAAGAGAATATTTCTTCAAATCCCCTTAAAACTCTATTATACAATATATTAACAGCTTGCCAAAAGTACTAAAAGAAGCACTGAGGGGAGGCTTAAGTATTATCTTCAGCCTGATTGTTATTTATTTTCTTCCTCTTTCATTTTGGAGAGAGGGATTGTTGTCTTTTAGGGATTTTCTGCTTTGTCATTCTGTATAGGATTTCCTCTGCCAGGGGAATAGTATTGTTATTTGTGCTCTGCTAAATGACTTCCTCCCTCACATTTTCTTTTACCAAGATATAAAGCCTGTCCAAACAATACCTCCAACACTGCATTGTTACTGCTGACTTTAAATTTGAAGAATTTCAAAGTTGTCTTCTGGAAATACAGTGCTGGATTTAATGTAAAATATAATGAGGTGAAGGAATGAGTCTAAGAATGAATGTTCATCTAAGTCTGAAGTCTGGATATGGCTGGGAAATGACTTATCTTGAATAATATTAATAGGACAGCACTGAGCTTCCAAAGTTGTGGCACAAGTGGGCTGATTTCTGTGAGCGAGCCTCTAAGTGGCAGAAGGCAAAAAGCCAAATGAGGTCACTTTTTATCTGATTTCTATTCACTCACATTAAGGTTCTGTGAACGCTCCTCTTTCTTTCCCTTTAACACTGACTTGTCCCACTTGCTGTTCTTAAAATGTGACACAGACATTAGTTTCTGTTGCACTTGCTTCAAGAATTAGGCTACTGGTGTTTAAAAAATGGGTTAACTTATCCCCTGTCTACTCATCTCTACTCAGTTTGGCCTGTTTTCGACACACTGCAGCGACAGTGTGGCCCAGGTCTGAGTCTGTGCCGTGGTGCTGTGCCAGGTGGTGACGTAGGTCAGTAAGTGCCTGATAGGGATGGTGGCAGAGTGAAACTGGCATTGCTCTGAATAATCCAGACTCACTGTTAGGCACTGACCTTGGTACCTTGGTAGATCAGCAGTATCCAGCATAGCAATGACTCAACTGTACAGATATACTGCATTTATGTTCTTTCTATCTATCTGTCTGTCTGTCTGTCTGTCTGTCTATCTATCTTTCTATCTATATTCAAAAGTGCAGGACAACCTAATCAATCAAACTTACAGTCTGAACATTCTAATGCCTTCTTTGTTGGCATATACTTGCAATATTTTGATCATCTTAAATTCAAATTTGTCTCTCCCTAATGAAAAATCACTACAGTAGTACTATAGTAGTCATAATAGTAATAATAATATTGAAGTACTCACGCTTAGTCTGTGGTAGCAGTAGGTAGTGAGTTTTTAGCGACTCTATTGCACTTTATGGAACTTTTTGCTCATATAGTGTCACTGTAGTACTAATGTTGCTTTAATACTGCGGTGTTTGCATAGCGTCATTCTTATATTTATTATGGCATGATTATTATAATTCTTAGGGTTCTTCATACCCGGGCAAAATACCCAACATAATGTACATCTATACTTTGAATACATTTGGAGGTCAAGGGGAGGAGTGTAAACCTTCATTGTTCAGGTCTTGAATATATTAGAAGAACAATAGGTGGCATTAGGACCCTGAGGCGGATAAGGCTTTCCCACTCTCCAGCCCCATTGATTTGACAGCTTCAGAGCGGACGGCCAGTCAGAGAAAGGATGTGAAAAGGAGAAGGAGGTTTGTCTTGCGGCTTTTGCGGCACACTGAAGTTTTGTAACATTTTGTGATTGTGTGTAGGCCCGCTGCAGATTCATGGCGATGCCTGTCAAACAAAGCTGGCCACTATTTATCACATTTTCAACCGGATAATCCTGAGTTGCCGCTTGGAATATTGTGCCCAGGGCGTTTTGTAGGCAAAGCCATCGGAACAAACAGGACGGGGTGTTTCTACCCCTCTTGACTCGTGTCCTCTGTTTTTTTAGGAGGTGTGCTGCTACGTAAGACTTGTTACAAGCAGCCGGTGTGGCTGCAACTGGTCAAATTGTATCTAGACTGGAGCCTGGAGACGCACACGTGTGTCCTTCCTCCGACTGCCTACGCATTGTTTGAGCAGCAGTCACTGGAGTAAGGCTGGTGCCGAAAGGTTTCGCTTGCTTTTCTTTTGGGGATTTTGTGTGAGAAGGAGAGATAAAACATGTCGCTAAGCAGAAGTATTGAATTTGAGCATTTCGAGGAACGAGAGAAGACGCAACGGACACCAAAGGCCAGTTCAGTCTCCGGGTCCCAGTCCGGCTCCAGAGGGAACGGACTGGTCCCGAGCCCGGCGCACAGCGCGCACTGTAGCTTCTACCGCACGCGCACACTCCAGTCCCTCACGTCCGAGAAGAAAGCCAAAAAAGTGCGCTTTTATCGCAATGGTGATAAATACTTCAAGGGTTTGGTGTATGCCGTGTCCCACGACCGCTTTAGGTCCCTGGATGCGCTGCTCATGGAGCTCACCCGGTCCCTTTCGGACAACGTCAACCTTCCCCAAGGAGTCCGGACACTGTATACGGTGGATGGAGGCAAGAAGATAACGAGTCTGGATGAGTTGGCAGAGGGTAAGGGTCACTAATGTAACCATAAATAACGCAAAGAGGTCAAAACATGAGCAGATTGATGGCAATGTGCATTGATTCAAACACAGATTTGGATTTATGTGTAATGAACGAAAACATAATCTGGAGTCATCAAAATTCATCCTCTAAAGTCAATGTATATTGATATTCCACTACCAACGTCTGTTGTAACCTATTCAGTTTTGCCGTGGGTATTAGCTGGCCCAAGACTATAGCCTCAGGCAAATTAGGAAAAATCAATTCAAAAGATCAGATCTTTCAAATTCACATAGGCCTATTGGAGTCTTGCTGTCTACTTAAAGTATGTAATTAATATGTGGTCTCTCAGAAAACTCAGATAACTTTGGCAATAGTTCGTTGTACTCAACATGATGGCAGAGATCTACATTACTGTATCTACCCACTGATCCTTTGGGCACATTATGGTATATTGGATTCAACACACAACTTCCCATGCATCATTTTGGCTGCCTTGACATTGCTCTTGGGACATGCTTAACCTAGTGTTGAGCAGCAGTCTGAGCCAAGCAGGCATGCAGAGACTTGGTAAGAGGGGCTTTAGTCCAACAGAGGTCTGCATCAGTTGGAGCCTCTCACTCTCTCCCCCCATTCTGTATTTGATTCAGATTCTGTTAACAAGATACAGTTGTGTGGGTGTCACACGTGCCCTGTACATCTGTAAGTGCACGCCTGCCTGTGAATAAATGTGTGTGTGATTTTGTTGGAGGGTTCATCGGCTGTTAATTAAGATCTTTCAGAGTGATCTCACCCTTGGGACATGAGATATGGAAGTTTTCCCTCCCCCATCCAGTATCTGTTCACTGCTCCTGGTTTAGTAATATATAAAACTAAAAATGCTGAAAGTGATAGCCACCAGTGTTTACAGGGTCAGGGAATGGTCATTTGGGGTGCTTAATGCATTTTTGGCCCATTATTTTGGAGAAAGATCTAAGATAATGTGCCACAGGTAGTCACTTCTTATTTTAGTTTGCTATATTGCAGGTAAGTGGAACACAGGCTCCTACTCCTTCACTTTCCCACTGTGTTGTGCACCCTGCAGAGACAGTAGTCAGTTAATCTTCATGTTCAGCCCTAGAGTGTGCTGTCTGCTCTGTGACCTCCTAGCAATCCTCTTTTAACACGAAAGGTTACTGCTCGGCCACCGTTACTCAGGATCCGCCGACCTCTTGCTGCAGTGATGCCACTCACACTGTGGGCTATTTTCATCTCACATCCTCCCAAAACTTTCAGCTCTGCGCTACACTCATTTCCTCTGCCCCGTCCCATGAGAGAATGTGGAAGATTTAGGCCAGTGCCTGATCCGCATAGCATCACCAGTTCCTTAGATTGAGCAGAAGTTGTTTTGGTGCATTGGATCTGTTACAGATCGTTCTGCACTTCTGTGCTTCAGTATACAGGCCATGCATTGCTAAATGAGGTCATTGGGAGTAAATGATTAGGTGATTAGACTAACTAATGAAGAAGAGTCCATACACTAGTCCTATTGTTTTTTTTTGTTTGTTTGTTTGTTTTTTTTAATTCTCCTTGTCTATTTTGGGGCCCAATAAATATCACATCTCCTATTGCTAATAGTAGATGTTGCTGCACTTAAGAGTTTAGTCCCAAAGTCCCTCTATAACTTAGTGTTCATATTCTAATGTAGCCTTAGCCTTTATGTTTAAATACTTAATAAAAGCTGCAGTCATGCTTACAGGAATAATGTATAATCACAACATTGTATTTATTATTACTGTTACAGCATTTCATACAATACATTAATTCAAACCTCTGATTTGAAATCAGTATTTTGTTGGGCTACTTTGTTTTCTACTTGAAGGCTACGGGCCAATGTTGTGCTTGTAACTCCTACTTGTTATTTTTATGCAAGGTTTTTAAATAATGGAGTGTTTGCTTAATAGGATTTCTGTTATTGCCATGGTATTGTATTTGGTATCGAGAATCGTAGAATTTCACCACCAAAATTCTGGTATCATAACATCCCTAGTAGTGAAGTTAAAGCTATTACCCTATCCAGTGTCAATCAAATATGCAGTCACACAGGCTGTCTTGTTTCCACCCAAGCCCCTCAAGCTTGAGAGGCAGGTGGGTCAAACACCAGTGTCTTGTCTTTGTTTGCTCACCCATCTAGTGGACAGGGAGAGGGACCATGACTGCACAGCTCAGCAGTCTGCCTCCATTGATTGAGGACTGCTGAGGCCTTTTGTGTGGAAACCCAATCAAGCACCATTCACATGTGACCCCCTTTATAGCTGGATGGGATTACTGAGTCGACCGGTCAACTTGAACTGCTGTGCTTGTGGAACTGAACACGGAGAGGTAGCAGATACTGAACAGGGGGTTTAGAAGCAGTTTTGTAGTTTACTGCGTGGATATGGGAGGCACTGACAAGCAAATTCTTGCCACCACAATAACAAGTCTGTGAGCCGAGGGATTTATCAGCTCCATCTAGATTAATTAAGCCTTTTAAGATCTAAGTCTTAAGTGTTTGAAAATATGCGATAGCATAGCACTCCTTAGTAGCTTTGTGCAATTTGTGGACACATTAAAGTCTTGCTGTACTCAGCAACAGTTTGTAATGAGTTTGGTTGTCTGAAAATAGAGCTTTGAAGCTGAATTAAGTGCTAACCACCATACTGAAAATACAGCAGCAAAGTAAATCAACTTTTTATTGAGAAAATGTTTTCAGGAGGTCATGGTTTTAGGTTTACTATTTATCAGATCCATTGAATTACAAAGAGGTTACTCGTCTTTGAAAGCAGAATGTTTTGAGTTTTAAATGATGTTGATTTCACAGAGGCAGGTGGATTAACTTTGATGAATAAGTTTAGTTTTTGGATGAAAGGTACATGGCCTTGCATTATCAAAGTATGCAGGGAGGAGAGATGTGATTATGGTACTATAATGCATTTTATGCTTTGTATTTGCCAAAAAAATGAAAATGTCTGTCAAGGAATAATAGATGCCAAATAGAAAAGAAAGCACTGCTACAGTGTTGGGACACAATCTGTGTAACAAGAACCAAAGACCATCAAACATTTTCATATATTAAGCTATGCATAGGGCCCAAAATCTGGTTGTCTGTGTGAGGTACAAAGATTTAATAAGTAACCAATAATCCACTAGCTACACATATTTCTCATCATTACTTTCTATCACTGCATTGACTATTAATTAAAAAATACTGGAAAGACTATAAATATGCTATTTTCATATGAGAATCTCCTGGGGTCACTTTGTTTTGGTGACCAACAGTCCTTTCAGTATCACCACTCATAATATGTGATTTACCATTTAGTGAAGATGTGTGTTTCATATCAATGACAGCTGTGTCACCACAAAAGTGGGAGCAGCTGGGCTGGTAACAGCCGTGTTAGAGGTGAGTTCATCTGTCCTCCACATGAGGACCACAGCCAGTGGAGGGTGGCTGAGGCTCCTCTAACCTTCACACCTGAGCCCCCTGTGCCCCAGGGAATAGACTTGTCACCAGTCACCATCTGACAGTAGCTCAATGTTCTGCCAGTGTCCCCGAACTGATGACAGGCCCAGTTACATTTTGTCTCAGTTTTCAGCCATTGCTCAGTCCCTCCAGCTGTGTCCTAGCCTCTTAATTAGCCTTTGGTTAATTGCTAGCTTAATAAAGCCAGGTATCATGGGACACACCGTCTCATAAGGCTGTCTTTGTCTCAATCTTTTGTCATGACACATATCCGATAACCAAAACTTAATAGGTGTGACTTTATTTTCTACATGTATCAGGAAAGTTGAGTGTTGCCAAGGTGAACACAGCACCATAAACAGCACGTGTTTTTTCACGTAGCAGATGGATTAAATTTCTGTGGAATGTTGGATCCTGTGCTTACTATAATTGAGCATGTTTATGAGCTCACTTAACACCCGTTGTGTTTTTCAGTGCCTCAGTTGGTGTGTTATTGAAACCAAGCTAACTACTCTCTTTAAACGTCCTTTGATGAGAAACTCTCTGACCTCTGTCCTCTGGCTGTTGTCATTCCTCTAAATCATGTCATTGAAAGACAGTTGATGTGTGCCACAAGAGAATTTAAATGGTATTATAAGTTTTATGAGGCTGCTGTGAAATTACTTTTGAGAAAGATTGTTTTGTTCTGAACTCTTCAGAGCATCTTTGATGAATGTAGCATGGAAAAAAAGTCTCACATTCTCACTCTTGCTGTTTCTCAGCATGAGGCACAATGTCAGAGGAGAACCACATTTTGATAATCCAACACGCAGCCTTTTGAAAACAATCGCCAGACATTCTGACTGTGGTTTTCATTTACCAGCAAAGCCGCTGTAGCTGTTGCATGACTTTGTTCTTAAGGGGAAACACTCGCTCATTAACTGTTAGAATGGAATGCCTGCAGAAAAAAAACAAAAACAAAATGCTTTGTTTTGGAGTGAGGCCAGTGCAACAGCTCAACAGCTGACAGAGAGAGAAGACAGTGTTACACTGGCATGGCCTGTCAGTGTGCCATTCTGTTCCACCGAGGAATGTTAACTCTTTGTTTTCCATTGTAGAACTAATTGGCTTACTGTCATGTGGGTATTATTTTATGGTTCATACCAAGCACATTTGTCAAGTTCTTTTTCTAATACATTATATTTGCAGTATCCACATGCATTTAACTATATTTAATTTTACAAACATTTTGTCCAGTTGTTCAGATTTGCAATAGATCCATGTAATTTCTGCCATTTCTTTCTTCTGTCAGGTGAGAGCTACGTGTGTGCCTCCAATGAACCCTTTCGGCGGGTAGACTACACTAAGAACATCAACCCCAACTGGTCAGTTGGTGGCAAGACTGGCACATCGCGCTCCCTCTCCTCTCTCAGCACGCTGAAGAGCGAACTGCAGCGCGAGTCCAAGGACTTCATCAAGCCCAAGCTGGTCACCGTTATCCGCAGCGGTGTCAAACCCCGCAAGGCAGTTCGAATATTGCTCAACAAGAAGACAGCCCACTCCTTTGACCAGGTGCTCACTGACATCACTGATGCAATCAAGTTGGACTCTGGAGCTGTGAAGAGACTGTACACTCTGGAGGGCAAGCAGGTAAGGCTGATACCATGCTCTTTTTAGCCTAAAGGACTAAAACTACAGTCTTATTATGAAAACATAATATATAGCCCTTTTCAACTGTAGGAACTTAGGAAGGTGTGCTGCACTGTGAAACCTATTTCCGAGGTCCGGAATTGTTTCCATAGTTTGGTTAAAGATAAAGTTCCTGGAACCTAATTTCAGCCCCACTTCGCAGTTGATACTACCTGAGTACTGTGAATCTTTCAGGCGGAGCGAGCAGTGATGTCATTCTTGATTGGTCAAGCACTGACTTGACAATACTTCTGTAAACATGCACTATCAATAGAGGTGAGCTCCAAACAGCACACTGTGAAAAAAAATCGCAAAACAATTGAGACTGCAAGTTGGGCTAAAGAAGAGGTTCATGCCCTTATCAGTATTCAGTGAGAGCTCAACTTGGCTATTAGAGATCAAAAAGTGTTTTTAAAACTTGCACACATACCCTTTACAGTTGGGTCTTCATACATTGGAAATGGAATGCACAGCTGTGCATCCTACTGGCACTGAGGATTGCAGCGGTACTTTATATATGGCTGTCATGTGGCAGCTATGCTAATCACCATGCTAACATCATGTAAAATCGTGAAATAAGGCATTATTGTTCTTCTTTGCAGTATCCTTGAACTCATCAACTAATAATATATACTATGGCTGTTGAAGGGATTAACCCGTATCGTTGTGCATTAGATGGATAGTAGCACACTTGATAAAAAAGTTCTTTCAAAGCAGTGTAGGACATTGATGGAGCTAGTACATCTCCAGTACAACATGAGGAAAGGGAGTGTCAGATGTGTATATGAGAACCAGATGGAACTTCTAGGCTGAGCTTTCCAACCAAATGTTTTATCTCTAAGAGCCACAATGATCTATAGGCTTCAGCTGTGTCAGCAGTCTAGGTAATTACACCCTGCTTAATCATGCAAACATGATTACACGCCACAATTATTTCAACTAGACACTAATGAATACATTTTACAGTTGAGTCCTTTGGCCATATCCATGAGCATATTCTCCCCCCTACCTGATTCACCCCTATTAAATCATGTAAGATTGCCTGAGTGCGCTACAATCCTATTCATCTGGGACAAATATATAGTAATGTTTCCATTTGAAATTCTCATCTGGGGCTCCCCGGTGTTATGAGATGAGGTGAATTTGAACACATGGTGCCTTTTGGGTCCCTGATCAAAAAGATTTATGTTTATGTCACCCCATCTGTGGAAACTAAATAAATTTAAAGTTTTATATGATGACAATATGTTATATTTGTCTTTTTTAAAACGGTTTAGAGAATGTTTTAGAATGAATTTCTCTTGGAGATGAATTAAGTATCTATCTATCTAACAATGAAATAAAGATAAACATCAAACTGTAATTTAAATTAGTAAAAGCAGTAGAAGATAAAGTAAAAAGATAAGAACAGAGAGTAAAAACAACATTAGTGATTAAAAGCCATCACATAAAAGCAAGTGATTAGTCACTTTATACTTTTTCCATTTTGTTTGCTGTTGATTTCCACTCATATTAAAGACAACATGGAGACATCTGAAGAGAGACAAGTTGAGGAGGTTTGCAGATCTATTCATTTTTACAGCACCATCCCCAAATTATTGCCAGATGTCGTTAAATTCATGGAGAGAAATATCGGAAAACATCGGTTTGGACAACACCACTGTGTCTGACAGTGGACTTTTCACAGAATGTAAACACGATTCCTTCACTTTTTATCTGTGCTTTGTTAGCATGGAATCAATAAAGACTTGACACTGCTGTCTTGCGTTTCAGTGATCTGCACACCGACCCACCAGTGCAGAATTAAAATGATTTCTCTGCTGTTAACACCCGTGGTGTGGCAATGGTAACACTTAGACACAAAGTATAACTCAAACTTTTGACTTTGCAAGGGCAGGAAGTGGCCAGTCTGAGGGTCTGTGGCTGTGCACTGGCTAAAAGGGGGTTAAAAGGTCTGTAATGGACATAACTGTGCTTTAAAAGTAAACAAAATCTTAAAATCAATTTTAAACCCAATGGATAACCAGTAAAGAGATGCCGTGATTGTACATGATTGTCCTCTGGAGCGGCTTCAGGACCATGACTGGGGCGGGGGTGGGGGCTGGTGGTTGAGTCCTAGTACACTGCCAGGTTTTTTATATTAGATCGCAAAGACAGCCACATTAATCACCTTCTGGTATGTTCTCATGAGATCTTTTTATTTCTTTGTTAAAAAGATTTTAGTTGTGGTAACTCTTAAAGCATTGTTGTTCTGTGTGCACAGAAACATACGTATGGTGGGTATGGGGTAAGGGAAAGTGAGAAAAAAGAATCTCCTTTCAACTGGCCAAGAGGTTAATACTGAGAATCCAAGTTTGACATCTCAGCCAGCTGATGTTTGTTTCCTGTTAGTCGGCAGGAATCTTTATGGGCAGGACAGGCCGGAGGAATGACTCATGAGAATAATGATCCTTATCTCCTTTGACAGGACCAGCCCAGCTTCCACTGCGTCACCAGACCAGAACTTTACAGGCACATAGTTGTACTGGTTTGTCATGACTATATTATGATATACTATATTCAATAACAGGGTTTTTTTGCGGAGTGTTCGTCTAGAACTTGATATCTGGCTCTGTGACAGTGAAAACAGCTCGGCTCGTGGGAATAATTGTGAAGTACGAAAGATCAGATGTCACCTACACTGAAAGCTGTGTGCTCACTCTCTCTGCCAACTCTTGCAGTCATATGTAGCTTTGGCATGATAATTTTAGTTTTCCCATAACATTCATAGTGCATATGTTTGGTATGAGTTCCCCATGCCCTCAGTGACCAATATTGGCTGTCCTGGTAATCGGTAATGTAGAAGTCACTGTAGAAACTTACTAGTAATGTAGTACGCCGCTTGAATACTAAAACTTTTGCTTTACTTTTGAATGTAGCAAATAGGGCTGGGCGATGAGTCAATATTTAAGCACTATGTGATCTTGTAACCGTAATAAGGGACAATATAAGACTGAGACAAGATGTTCAATACCATTTTCACCTCTGTACTTCCACTGGTTCGGTTCCGATATGTAGCATTTCATGTTAGCTTATAGGAATCATTAGCCTAGCTCCATCAAAGTGAAAAAAATAAATCTTACAGTAATTCTGAAGCTGTCTTATTTACACAGTTTATCATGTGTATTTGAAATACACATCTTGGAATTTTTTTTTTGGGAGAAGTTAGATGGTAGGAACGGTAACCTACTATACTATACCTACCATCTAAGCGTATCGCCCAGCCCTAGAAGCACATATACATTAATCCTTCTCAAAGTACATATTCCAATAGATATAATACAGATGAGGGCCTGGTGGCTCACCTGGTAGAGCACGCATTGTCGTCGCAGGGTTCGACTCTGGCCTGGGCCCTTTGCTGCATGTCATTCCCCCTCTCAGTCGGTCTCTACTGTTGCTGTCTAATGAAGCAAAAATGTGCCCCCCCCCCACAAAAACAAACAAACAAAAATACAAATACAAATAATAAGTAATATCAGAGATTGATTTATTAACAGCTGCACACATGGACTGTTCTTGTGCAATACACACTGGAATCCAGACCGTGACGGATTCAGTCCTGTGTCGGTGACAGAAAGCCTTGCTGTGTCTCTATTTCCATCTCTCAGTAGATTCCTTGTAGATCGTTTTAACACCCATGCATAACAGCTGTGCTTTCCAGGCCTCTCAGGCTCTTTATTGCGTGAGGATCACTTCGATAGACTGCAAGTGCAAACTTTTCCATGCATTCAAGTTGCGTAGGTGCTTGGGGAAAATAAAACAGTGTCTAAATGGCTTACTGGCTATCCAGCTTCTTCTGATGAGCAGGAGACACTTAACACTAATCCTTTTTGATCGTGAAATGAGAAGAGAGAGAGGGAGAGAAGAGGACAGACAGAATGAGAGGAGGCAGTACCCTTCCTCTAATGTCTCAAGGTTTCGTTTCAACCAGGCAGCTACAGCTGGAAGCCTGTTTCTGCTGGAATGTGGTGGTTTGTTAGAGGCATCTGATAATGTCTCAGGGGATTTGCCTTTTTGCTAGTGGGGGAATCCAGATTGAGAGCTTTAGGGTTGTCGGGAAAGAGTGTCTATCCTCGGAATTTCACATTGAAGCACCACATCCCCCAAAACACCAAGGCTTGGCTTTTTATCTTTTGTGGCTATTAAAAAAGTGCCTGCAAGCATTATGCTAATATGATATGATTAGGGTAATACCTGCATAGTGCTTGTCCCGCACGATGTTGAAAGAATATTGTGAATGTGCTCCATTACGTGTGTCTGTTCCTGCCAAAATGAAATGGACATTCGCGCGTACGTTTCTGTCCTGTAAATATAGGCCGTAGAGATGACGTGTCGCGTGGTTAGGAAAACTGTAGAAATCCAAATATTATTCACTGTTAGTCATTCACACAGCTTTGCCTACGGTATGATTGTAAATGCAGCAGTATGGGTAACTCACTGGAGAGAAATCCCAAACCACACAGCAACTCAGGTCGGTTGTGCTTTCAGGCAAACATGACATCCTTTTATGGGATTAAAAATGGATGTGAGCCAATTGTACCGCCAACATAACACCAACATTTATTGCATAATGAATTTTCTGCCATACAGGAGCAAGTCCTAATTTTTATTTATTTATTTATTTATGTATTTATTTATTTTGTAGCTATTCATATTTTAGATCATAATTCAGCCATTTTTACTCAGATGTAGTACATGTGTAGTTTTGGGGATTACACACTTGAGATGACACATTACACAGCTCCATTGCTGACAAGTGTGCCATTTAGCTTTCCTGTATGATGGCACTCACCATTGGAGTTTTAATGATGAACCAACAGGCATTAGTAACAACAGTCCTTTTTGCTCCATTTGTTGGATAATTCCCGCTTTCTCTTGCAGTATGCAAAATGTATAAATGCATGCATCTGCTCTCTGGCATGTTCTCCACCACTAAGTTTATTTCTGGTGGAGACTGGAGTTCCCTCTGTTACATGTAATATCCCTGCGGTGTATCCTACATAATGCCATCAAATGATCCTCTACAGCAATGCCTTTTAGATAAAATCAATAGTTCCCCATTTACAGGCAGATCAATCTTAGAGGTTAATGTTGATGTGTTTATAAGCCTACAGTATAATTCAATAACATGCCCTTGTTGTCAGCAAAGATGATGGCAGCAAAAGCCAAAACCTATTTCTATCAAATTAGTAGGGAGTAAAACCGAATGCCTACCGTCCTCTTTTGGCTAGGTATTGAAAAAGAAGACTAGCTCAAAGCCTAGTATATGGCTGGACTGTGTATGTATGTTTCATTCTTAGTGTGCAATAAATTTGGAATGAGCTGCAGCCAGTGGTTGGGGATAGAGAAAAAAATGGGAGAGGGGAATAAGGAAATGGCTGGGAGAGGGGGACAAATAAGCGCACTGAGTGCCAGCGCTTCCCCCCTCTCCTGGTCGGTCCAAAAAGCGGAAGGTGATCAGAAAACAAGGAGGCTTCATACTAAAAGACAGAGGGAATTAGAAATAAAGGCCTCTCTCAAATAAAAGCCTGCCTTAAAGAAAGACCTTGTATCCTCTGTAGTTGAGCTACTTAAAGACCCCAGCCACTATTTAAGGAAATGACAGTATATCTTTGCAAATAACCATGCAAAAATTGTAAAATCCATTGGAATATCTTAGTTTAATGTAGATGCAGTGAAAAATGGTTCTTTTTGACAAGCATTTCACCTATGTCAGCAAGGTTGACATAGGTAAATAGCTATTTGACTTTAATTAAGTGGCAACCCCCCATTTGAAGTGATTTTACCCTAGAGATCCTAATAATATGTAAAAATAATGCGATTTATATTAAGTCTTAAATTATTCAGATGTCATTATCACATGGACAAATGAATTCAAATTGCTGGGATTAAAACATTTTAAAATGTTATTGTTAATATTTTTATTTTTATCATAACAGTTTCCAGTGAATTAAGTTATAGTGAACTTAATGCTATTCCTCATTTTACTGAGGACCCTCTAGAAGGGCCCTTAAAGCATGCTATTTTGAAAACCCCTGCTCTAGTCTCATATTATTCTCTTGGATTCAATAGGATTCCTGCTGAATTAAATTAGAGTCTAATTTAGAAGTCTAGTCCATTAAGCCTGTTACCTTATCCTTGGAGAACAGAACTGGGCACCTAACAATATCCTGTTCATAACAATATAAGTCAGTTTAATTGAATTTGAAGCTCACTGAATATGCACTTTGTTTTGCATGGGTTACAGATCATTTTCTTTCGTTCCCCATGCAACATGTTAAAACTGTGTCCTATCTAATAACAGCATTATCTTAATATTTCTAAACATTGACTGAGAACTACATGCTTCTTCACCAAGAATTAAATGGAGTACATTTCACTTTCCCCGTCCCCCTGCCCCCATCTGCCAAACAAAGTAGAGTAGTACTCTCCCATACCAGCCACGTCTAGCTAATCTGACAGCTTGACTTGTGTGGAGCCCTCTGTGACGGAGCCTCTCCTCCCAGATAAGCCTCTTTTCACACCCTGAGTGGCGGCACACTCGTGGCTAGACACGCCATGTCTCCATTGATTCAACATGCATGGACTGGGGCGGTGTGTTTGCGCGTGTGTGTGAAAGAGAGAATCCTCGTGTATGGCAGCAGCACAGGAAAATGTTGGGTATTGTCCCCCAGTGGCTTCACGGTGAAGGAGGACATTTCTTTATGTCACTTCTGTTAAGTGTGACAGGTCCTTTTAACAGGTTTGACACATGGCCTTGAAGCAGAAACAGAGAGTATTATTTCTTGGATTCTTTGATTATGACAGCGGAGCAGACCAATGATCCAGCTCAACTGCTTGAATACAGTAAGTTAGATTTCACCCATACTCTCAACTCATTCCTGTAACATTGAGATTAACACTGAGACATGAGGCTTGTAAATAGTAGATTTATGACAACATAGCCTGATGTCCTCTATAGCAACCATATGTGGGTTATTCAGTGCATCATTCTTTTGACATTTGAATTGTGTTTCTGTATGAATGCTTGCTCTGGATTACAGCACAAAGAACTGTAACCTCAGATCCTGTGTAAAATACCGCTGCTCTGTGTTAGCTGTAGATTGTCAAATACTTTTGGATTCTTCAAATGAGCATCAAATGTTTAGCATACCAGTTAGACCAAAGCCCCATAGAGATTCTTTAAAAAGCCTCACTTAGGCTTAGTAGTGCCGACAACACACACACACACACACACACACACACACACACACACACACACATTTCTAAACACCC
>OMKZ01013075.1:0-12724 GCA_900302535.1 Neoniphon sammara
AGAATATAGATAGATAGATAGATAGATAGATAGATAGATAGATAGATAGATAGATAGATAGATAGATAGATGATTTCGATGCTACATCAAAAAAGAAAAAATATTAAAAACTGAAAATCTTAATGTTTATGTTTGGAATTTTATCACCATATGTAACAGTGATATTGTTTTGACTGTATACTTAAAATAGTCTCAATAATGAAAGTTGATATCCAGTCATCTTATAAGAGGGAACAATTTACGGTAATCAAATAATGAATAAACATGACCTACAGTTCAAAAATGGAGTAGCCGAATCAATTCAACTGTTAGTTGCAATCCTTGGTTAAATAAACTGATAAATGCACAGACAATGACATGCAAAAGTGCATGCCCTCTTTCAGATTTCCACTACATTTTTGTGTTTGCAGATCTCCACCTACAATCTAATGCTAGATAAAGGGAACCTGAGCAAAAAACACAAACACAAAATTGTATATTTGCTTCATTTATCTAATGAATGAACAAAGTGACCCAAAACCCATTGTCCTTGTGTGAAAAGTAATTGGCCCATTACACTCAGTAACTTGCTGCATCATGTTTACCTGCAATGACTGCAACTAAATGCTTCCTGTAGTTCATGATCAGTCTTTCAAATGGCCATGGGGAAATTTTAGCTCCCTTGTCCATGCAGAACTGCTTCAATTCCACAGCGTTTGTGGTTTTTGAGCATGAACCGCTTTCACGTCCTGTCACAGGATCAGTTGGGTACAAGTCTGGACTTTGACTGGGCCATTGCAAAGCTTCCAATTTGTTTCCTGTCAGCCATTCTGAGGTAGACGTGTTTGGGTATTTTTGACCACTATCTTGCTGCATGACCCAACTGCATTTCAGCTCCAGCTCACAGATGGGTGATCTGACATTTTCCTTTTGAAGTGTCTGATACAGAGCTGAATTCATGATTCCTTCAGTGATGGCAAGTCATCCACACCCTGAGGCAGAAAAGCATCCTCAAACCATCATGCTACCACCAACATTTTTCACTGTTGGTACGAGGCTCTTATTGTGGAAAGTTGGGTTTCATTTTCACCAGCCTTAGAGGGACCCCAGTCATCCAAAAAAGTTCTACTGTTGTCCATAAAACATTCTTCCAGGAGTGTGTGGGGGATCATCCAGGTGCTTCCTGCCAAACTTGAGATGAGCATTTATGCTCTTGTTAAAGAGCGGTGGTTTCCAATTTGCCGCTCCCTTGTGAGTCCCTTTTTATGCCTGGTCTCTTCCTGATTGAAGGGAAATGAACACTGACTTTAGCGTGGCCTTTCATGGCTCATTAGAACTGGAAAAAAAGAAAAAAAATGTTTTTTCCAAAAAAAAAAACCTTTGGTTAAAAAAAAGAAGTGTAGTCATAAGATGACTGCTGCGCTCAGATGAAAAAGATTGGCTTGAAATTATTCACAATTTCATCCATCAAAAGTAACAGACACGGTAATATTTAACACTGTTGCCAACTCTCATGAGATATTGCTACCTCGTCTTCAAAAACAAGCCCAATAAAATAAGAATATTCTGTATTTAGTTTTTCAAAAAGACAATGCTCACAGTGTTTCCTTTGTGATTTTATGAAGCTGTGCTGCTTTGGGTGATAATTCCAGTTTTGTCCCTTATCTGTCACTCTTTGGGCTTACATTATGTTTTAAGTTAAGGTTCTAGTGCTAAAAGTCCTAAAATATAATCATTATTTCTAAGACATTTGGACCAACTTAGTTTAGTTTTAGATAATAAGAGTAAATTACAAGGTTTATTTTAATTTCACATTTTTTCTTCCAGTGGTAATGTCTTTGCTGTTTATTTCTCCAACACAACCAGTACAGTAATGACTGGATGACAGTGGGGGCATTAAGTCCATGATCCTACAGTAGAAATGTTATTCTCTGAGAAGCAGGTATTGCATGGGGATCAGTGACAGGAAAGAAATGTTCAAAAATGAAAAGGATTTTCAAGTAATCACATTTTACAACAAGCCCAACCCTCAATTTTTTCATGTGATTTTGGAAGAAATAAATAAATAAATGAAGCTCATTAAGTGGAATTGGCAACATTATTATTAAACTGTTTTGCTGACAGTTTTCTTGCAATTAGAGTGCATTTTATCACCAAGAAGATAAAAAAAAAAGTTATCACTAACTATTGGGAAGATGCAAAATCTCAGACAAATGTAATTTGGGAAACGGAAGGTGGAAAGAAGGAACAGAGTGCAGTGAATGAAGTTTGAGAGACTATAATTAAATTATTAGACTGCCTGTCCTACTTCAATGTATGAAAAACCCATTTATAGGCAGTAGGAAGGCCTGTTCCATATGTCACTATAACTACTTCATTAGGTAACCTATTATAAGCTACTGAAACAGGGATGTCCTACTGTCCTGAATCTGGTATTAATGGAAAGATGGAGCCTTACTGTGAATGAAAATTATTTTATGTGAAAAATATGAATCCCTAGTTGCTCAATATGCTATGAAAGAGTGATAGAACATTAGCAGAACAGACTCCATCTGTGAAGAGCATAAAATAACATGAACTCACATAACCCGGTGTAAGCTGTGCGTTCTCAAGGTTGAACTTAAACAAGTTAGGACAATAGTTTCCCATCAGAGTGAGACTTGTGCCAGGCTTGAATCCAGGAGTGTTTCTTCTTAGCGGCTAAATAGACGGCTAAGCTACTGATCCCGCCAGTTGACAGGGGCACAGTTCAGTTTCATGAGAGAGTTTTTTTTATACCAGTTGAGTGAGTTCAAACATGCATCACAACAGCAAGCCACGATCCAGGTCAATACCAGTGTCACGAGGTGCCAGTCAGTCACAGCTGGGTTTTCGGATACTATTGGCACTTGTGAGCAAAGTGGCCCCCCAAACAACAACAAAACACTTCACATGCGGTTTTCAAGTTGGTCGCCTCATTGTGTTTCCTCTCACTGTCAGCAGAAGAAAGAGATGCATCTGTGTGTGGGAAAGCAAACAAAAACCTTATCTTAACATCGAGTCTAGAACACTTACGGATAAAAGGAGACATTATATTAACAGTGGCTTTTCATCGGTAGAGAAAAATGAAGTTGGATAAATCGTCTTCTTGCACGACTGGTATGTTAGCGTGCTATTTAGTCTTGCTGTGTCGCTTGTGTTACAATCTTATATCGAGCTTGAAATTCTACTAACTGATGTACCGACGGGTGACATGTCTGCTATGGTTGTCTGAGACGCCTGCAACTTAAGCTGTCAATTAAATGAAAGGACAGGAACTTTTTCTTCAAGCTGCTGCACTGAGATCCAGATGTAAACACTGTAGCCTGGTGAATTAAAAATTTAAAGATTTTCTGAATGTCTTTGAAGGTTGCACATATGTTCAATATAGTCACTGGGGTCTGATAATAAACTCTCTGTATGAGTAAAATCATAAATGTTATCAAATGCACTGTTTACATGGAAAAGCCTATAAATGCTCTTATATCTTTCTTTCTTTCTTTGTGTAAAAATTTATGGGTTTTTTTACATTTTCTGTCTTATTGGAAGGACTAGGAACTGGTCTTGGATTTACAGTGAAATTCACCTTTTACAGAGACCTTTACCTTCCCCTATATATCCTTAACTGCTATTTTAAGATTTAGCAACTTACAAGTCTTGTAATACTGCATAACAATTATGGCACAGTCTTCTGTGAACAGTTTTCAGTTCAAGAGCTTCAGTGAACAGTTTATATTTTTTATTCCAAAAGTTCGGTCAGCATGTCCTTTGTGTATAAGTAGGAGAGCAAAACAACCTTTTATTTGAATTTTCAACAACTGCAAACAGCATTTCTGTGGAAACCATTTCCAGATATTTGTTGCTGTGATGTTTTTTTGGCGAGGCACATTATTGCAGAGAGAAGATGTTATAGAAGAACAATTGTGTGTCATGGTTTTATTAGATTTCCAATTCGATTACACAGGCAGTATTGTGCTGGGCAAGCTTGAAGAAAGAGGCAGACTTGGGTGAGAATACAACTGCAGCGTAGGAGTAGTACCATTAAGACCACTGTTTGAGGTGTTGGCTTGAAAATCAATAAACAGTAGCAGTTTTGGTTTGTCATGTCACAAAGTAGACTTGGTTCAACAATCTCAGGATCAGAGTCTTCCAATACCTGCAGGTCAAAACCTGTAATCTTTGATTCATCACTGCCTTTTACCTCCCATTCCTTGTCAAAGCCTGGCTTTCCACTATCATCAATCATTCATCGCTTTCACAATGTGTCCCTGGTATTTGAGGGCCAAAGACCTGCGCCAGAGATGGAGCCAGAACACTGAAACAATGCTCGATGCAAATTGATTGGACAGACAGAGACTAAATGCAGCCTGTCATGAAAGAGTGGTGGAGGCTGCAACAACAATTCGTCCTATACTATCTCTCTAAATTGTCTATGCTGTTAAGGGAACAAAACTATGTTGGCCCGTGAAGTTGTTTTGTACCAGCACCGAGCAACGCTGCCTTAGAACAGTGGTGAAAGAGATTTCATTCAGTGTCATCATCCCAAGCCATTAGTGAAGCCATTTGATCAGTGCTGAAGCAGAGCGCGGTCATGGATGCTAGCCAAGCAGCACATCACAGTCAAACCAGTCAGTGAATTGAAGTGATGTTCAGACATGTGTACAACAAAGTGTCTAAGGCCACACGGCCGCTTCATGGGCTACAAATTAATGTGTGTGGTTTACTTAACCATCCATAGCTAGGAGAGGTTCGCGGTTCAGTAATTGGCAATAACCTGAGGGATGCCAGGTCAGCTGAACGTGCAGATCTGTGTGCACACTGCAAGGCTAAAGATAAGCATCCAGACCCCGGCCTTGACCGCAAATGGACAGCAATGTGGAATGGATGGCCAAAAAAATGTTTAGTTTTAATGCTGCACGTTCATTGTGCAGCCAATGGCTAGTGTTTCCAGTTGAAACCTTCTAGCTCTGTCTGAACATTATCTAATTCGAGCCTTGTCATGCTCGCTTCTGCCTAAGCTGTAACTATTCCGTTTGGTGGATTTGCATTTGATGTGGCCCAGGGTTTCTGCTCCAGAAGACATTTTGTTCTGTCACAAGCACACCCACTGCCGCTTCACAGAAACTCCTCTCCAAACCCTTGTCAATCCAACGGCGCCGGAGTGCCCTCTGAGAGTCACGCTCATTTCAATATTTATTGAAATGTTATCAAAACCACTCAGAGCGGCTCATGGCAATCAATGGTGTTTAGGTTCTGTGCTGCAGAGGCAGGTCTCTCAGCTCTCCCTGCTTTTGTTTGTCTTCATGCCATTCACCCTTATCCCTCTGAAGAGAAGATGGTGGAGTCACACCTCTATAATTCCTGCCTCAGAGGAGCGGTTTAGTTTAAATTGCACGCTGACTGACAACAATGTGTTTTAATAGACAGAGCATATCTTCTGCGCACGAGAAAGAGAGATGCACAGGAATCCGGGTAAAGGGCAAGGAACACGATGTTGCACAGAAGGCCTACACTGTGGGGTCCCGTTTTATTTCCAACAACATAATCGTTTGCCAGCACTCCCATTTCCCTTATGTAAGTTGGGACCAGCAGTTTGCCTCAAGAAAATCCTCTGGCAAAATGAAAATTCACGGCTTATACTCTGAAGCGTGTAACCAGTTACCAGATACTAGTGCGTTGTTATACTGAAAGCAGTGAGTGATACTGTGGATGGTAAATGATGAATGAAAGAATACTCCGCTGGGTCACAATGTTCATGGGAACATGAAAAAAGAACACTTCCTTCTCCTTGTAGCGTTATCAGTGCTGAGACCGAGATAGAAGATTATCACGATGGGCCGAGAACAAAATGTTCTCAAAAACCGACATGTCCTTGTGTCTCTCTGCACTTAGAAGGGGCAAGGAGAGAGAATGGATTTGCCTTTTGGGTTTAAGTGGTCTGAGAGGGGATGGATTAAAGAATCATGAGATAAACAACTGACAAACTGTAAGTCTACGGTGGTTTTGTCACGACAGCCGCGCGTCAGCAACATACGAAAGACCTCCATTCATGTCTACACTGGTTCTATTTTAGTTACATTTTAGATAGAAAAAAAACAGTGCTGTCACATACAGTTGCACAGCATGCCATTCATAAAAGGGATTAATCCATTTACTTAGGGAATCATTATTTCAATGTTTTTATGGCTTGCTCTTCAAAGGAAAACATGAGATTGCAAAAGCTACCACATAAATGTATCTAAAAGTTAAAAATATAAAAAATTAATTGATATAAAAATACCAATATTAATGCTCACTCATTGGTCCAATGAGTATAATTGAAACCAAACTGAAGAATGAAAACCATTTTTCAGAAGGTGACCATGGAGAAATGGAATCATTTTTTCTCATTATTAGAACAAATAGCCTCAAAAAATGGCATTTAAATTGCTTGAAAAGCCTATGCAATGGTGTGCATGTGCATGCACAAAAAAAGCCATCCTCAAATTGTCTTACACTCTTATATATCATCTGTGTGTGACTTTCAAAGCATTCCAAGAGTAATTTTGTGTAGAAACGTTGTAATTTACCACTCTCCCACCTCATCTACTACTGTTAGTGGTTTCTTACATTTCCCAGAATGGGGCGTGAACTTGTTTGCTTTCAATCAAAGGTGGGTTTCGCTGATGCGCCCCTCATCAAAAATACATGTCTTGTTGGCTGCATTGCATTCTGGTCTATTGAGGCTACTGTTGGTGGAGTAATTAGTATCCCTGCCTCTTTATTTCTCCCTGTATGACTTTTGAACTCTCGTGCAAAATGGTGAGTCTAGAAAGAAGCTCTTTGATTCTCAGGGACAGACACCAAAATCTAATTTGATGAACACAGCTGCACTGAAAACATCACCAGTAATTGTTCTTTTAAGTTTTGCAGGGTTTTGTGATGGATTTTTCCTTGAACCAGAACATTTTTTTCCAGTCAGTGCAACTAGTAAAACATGATACTGAAAAAATCATGGAATGTCATGGACAAGCTTGCTGAGTCTCCTAAATTGTTTATGTTCGAGTGTTCGTGGTGCAGCGTACCTGACTACCCGTGGAGCGCTTGAGGCGTTCTTTGCACATGATTAGTACTGATCAATGTATATGCAGGTATGGTCCTTTTCGGTGATGAAATAAAAAGTCCTTCATATTGAAAGGACAACCAGCCTGTATCCATCTGGTTCTTCACCTCTGGACTCATCATCCAGTCCAGATACAGATTTCTCTTGGAGATGAGCCAAACATAACTAGTGACCTGTTACACCAAAGTCCTGTCTTGGCAAAACATCCCCACCACTTTTTTATTTTTTTAAATCTCCTCTTTGTTATAACCCCCCTAAACTATTGGAAATTTTATTTTGCGCAGTATATAATGCATTTACTGCAGAGGTCACAGCTAGGAGTATATCAATGCATCCCACAGCTTCACTTCAGCCAGACAGCTGATGTATGAACAAGCCAGGGATCTCACAGGACACTGAGCAGATGGCAAAACCACACAGTGTCAGCACTTTCCCCCCGGCAACCTGAGAGACTCACTATGGTCAAATGAAACACGAGACATAGCAGACACCTTCAAACTCTATTTATATTGCTTTTGCAGCCGTGCTTCTTCATCCTCTTCCTGAGGAAAAAGTAAAAAAACACGATGACCTGTACTCTACGATAGTAACATTCCCACTACTTCCTAAAGACACAGACCCATTTTCTCTTTCTTTTCTGATGTTTTCATTCCACCAATTGCAAGTCTTTAAAGATGTACTGTTACACCTAATAGTAGCTTCTGAGAGAACCGAGCTCTTACAAGAGCTGTAAACGATACAGCCATAATGTATGAGAGATGGGGTTTCAATGCATGATATGTGGTCGGCCCAAGTCAGCGCCTGGCAGAACAGCGTGTAGAGAGGGATTGTCCTCTTGCCGGCGTATCGATCGTCTCCCGCTCTAATCCCGTCCTGTCTCCAATATCCCAGAGAAAGGTGGCCGGCTGCTGTTCAGATCCATCACACGCAGCAAATGTATCTTTGGAAGTGAAACAATTGTTTATTGTTTTCTAGCTTAACTCCCTTCCTGATGAAGTTCATTGATCTCTGAAGCAATCCATGGTCCCTGGCCCCAGATAGTTTGTTCTGCTGCGAAATGATTGGTTTGATCTCAAGGCCAGGCATCAGGTGTAATTATTGAGATGGGATTTCAACTGTCAGCATGATAAATGGCCATTTGACTTTATTTGTCTTGGCCTGCCATTGGTTTGCAGTGCTACCTGTCACTGAGGTATTCTATTTCCTTTGCTCAGCATCACACACACAGAAACATATTGAATACCTCTTCCATCACTTGAACAGAAAATCTTTCAATAATAACATAGATAATTTTCCAAGCAAAATGCCTTCAGCAAGCAAAATACCTTTCGTTTGACAAGTCAGGTCCTTGTTGTTTTCCCTGGAAGGACAATTGTTTTTTTTTTTTTTTTGTTTTTGCAGCTGTCAAAAACTTAGTTTACCCAACTTTGCTTCCGTGGTCCTCCACATTGCCTGAGATTGACTTTTTTCATTCTGTTACAAATCATTAAACGGGGTTGCAGCAAGAATTCACAAGGGGCTGGATGCTTGCAGGTGCAGATCTCTGGAGTTGTTTTTGTGCATCGATGAATACAGCTCCTGGCCCTGAATGACCTTAGCCCGTTTCCCTGCGAAAGAATCAATTGTGCTTCCAGACTGCCTTTGTTGGCTGCCAGAATAGGAACACAACGATAACGATAATAGTAAATACCATAAGCAAGGGTTATTCACATTTAGTGCTGGTAAATATTTGCCTAAATGGATGGGACAGCACTTGGCCCAATGAATGGGCTACATTAGTTAGTGTCTTTAAAAAGGGGAGTAAGGTTGTTGACTGAAATGTTTTCTTAACAGCCCCTTCCGCTGCTGCGCACAAAATGCCCCAGAATGTTCCCTCAAAGTAAGCTATCCATTAGCTGTTAAACAAGCTGTGGAACATTGTGTCTTTCTGAAAGTGAAACATTTCAGAATAGATTTCCCCCTGAACAAATCAGAAACTGTATTTAAATCATTCATTTGGCAGTTTACTGGTGGCCAGTCCCAAACAAAAAGAGGCCACAGTGGAATTGAAAGTCATCAAAACCACAATAGAACTTTTTTTTTTCCCTGCCGTGCTCCTCGGAGCCTTTCATTCCTGCATAGCAGTGCTCTTTCCAGATCAATTATTTCCACTAAAATAAGTAAGAGGAGGCCATGAAATATTAAAGCAGAGGCTGAGCAGGGGTTGAAAGCTTCCCTAGCGCGGGGGTGTTGTATCTGTTTTATTTTTCATGATGATGGAGGGACTGTGGCGAGGAGGCGCTGCAGTCGCTTGGGGCCGTTTCCGTGGTAGCTAATTCAGTCAGTGGTCCAAATCAACCACAGAGGAGCCCATCCAGGGCTCAAAGAGGGCCAAGGCGTCATGGCGAGGGCCCATTGCTCTCCCCATTCCAAAACAGAGGCGTTCTGTTCCCCGTTAGCCGGAGGCCTACTGTTTGTCATTTAATTCTGCTGCAATTTCTACCGCTGTCTCTAACTGGATCCTCACACATACAAAATGAGATGTGAGACGGATATTTGTTTGCTTTTTGTGCCTCTCAGCATTGTTGGTGTTTTCCTCGCCTTTCATCTTCCTGCTTTAGCTTAGCACCATGAGGCAGCAGCACAATGTCTGTATGACTAAACGGTGAAATTTGTTTGCCTGATTGAAATGCAAGTTATGCAGATCAAACTTGCACCGCAATATTTTTTTACTGAGAAATATACTTGACACGTAGGTATATATTTTTTTTACCTTGCAAGTCAAAATGTTAAATGAATGAGTACTTCTAACCTGCAGCATATTGTGGAACTTCCAAGTACTTTATGCACGTTTTGCCTCGAGCTAGTGCAGGAGAACATACTGTCCATGACAATGAGCTCAGCATGTTTATTACCACATTTTAAATGTTGCATTAAAAAGACATGAGCATCGGCCTATTCTCGGAACTCTTACCATCCGACTGTACAATGGTTTCTACAGGTTGCTGTTTTCCCAGCTGCCATGTCTTATGTATTTTACATCTTTTTTTTTCACCCTTTCCCCTCTCCTTTACATTATGGAATTGTGATATGAGAACTATAGCTGTCAAAGAAGCAGATGCTGCCTACACTGAGCATGTATGCATGTGTGGGAAATGGGGCAGCAGTGACTAAGCACATCTCATTGATGGAGCCTCATAGCTTATTGTTATCGCTGTATGCAAGCCATCACTCTGTGCCAGATCAAACATTATATTTGTCACTCTGAAACTGATGTTGGGAGGGAAGTGATTGCCATTCATCAAACCTACAGAGCAGCTGGTTATTTCAAACACCACGGTTCACTGCATCCCGGAAAATGCTTTGATGAAATCCAACAATGATGCAAATGCACCCAACTGTCTTTATTATAAATATTACAAGTTTCACTGCTTTTGATGGTGGTTTTGACTGAATCATAAGCTCCAGGTGAGGTGAGGTTATGCAGGACCTGCAAAGAAAACTATGATGAGGTGCATATATAAGATTAAACTGGATTACTGTTCTACCTGACATTAAAATGCATCTTTAGTATGCACAGAAATTCAGTTTATCCTTTCTTCACAAAAAACAGATTGCCACACACATCACTTACCCTGATAATATCCTCTGAGCTTCTGCTTGGATCAGCACCTGAATGTTGATTTCTGTTTATGTAGTTGCCATGTGGATTAGAGACGCATTACACTGACACTTTGTTGCTAATGTGGCCAAACATCTCTGACCACCTCCAAATGTCATATGGATGATGAGATCTTCTATGTATTCCAGCTGCATTTCCACCTGGATTTTAATGCATTTTTGCTCTGCCCAGCAATCCAGCAATATGATCTGATCAGTCCTGACACATGAATGCAGGTGTAAAGGTGGGCTAAGACTCTTGGATTTTTGCTTTGGGCAATGCCAAGCCAAATACTTCAAGCCAATATGAGATGATCCCCCTTTTTTCGAAAAAGATCATGAGGTGAAAATTGGTAACTGCACATTATAACATAAAAACCATGCCTGACAGACAAAAAAAACAAAAAAAACAAATGGATTACAAAATGTTCAACAGGTTGTTTCTTATTTTGAACACAAGTAATATGCTGTAACTCAAAGTTCTTTCAACTTTCGGTAAATTTGATTAGCTATTATTTCCAGTGCAGTGGGTTGCCTGTTTCAGTTGAACAGGGAAGCATGGTGGTGAGCGGTAAACAAAGACCCTAGGGAGAGTGACTGTGCAACCTGATTCAGAATTTGATTCAGAGTCATAGCCGGCCTATAGAGGAAACAAGGCAGGAGCTGTTGCACTGTGTGAATTACACCGCCACATGCATATTTAAAATCTGATCAGGGGAGACCTCCATTATGTGAGCCACTGAGCTGTAATGCCATGGCTGATTATGAGAGCAGGAACGGTTCATGTGCTTCTGTTTATCTGACAAAATCAATCGCCTTGTGGTATAAACATACACAAACAGGTTACACGTAAACATGCTTGACTGCATGCATGCATATATGCTAAGGTTGTTTTTGCGCCCACACAAGCACATACACAATTCCCCTAAGATTAAGCTGAATAAACTTGAAAAACATATATGAAATTAATTTTTTTCACATGCACAAAGACTCCGCATACCGGTAGAGCATGTTCATCCATGGTGAAGCCTCTCAGTATGGGACAGAGAGCACTGCAGTCATCGGAGGCCTTCCCCTTTTCTTTACCTCTCTCCTAATCTCAGGGGCACTGCTGAATATTAGAATTTAGAATTGATGAATTATGGCATCCGTCCGCACCGGGTGCTCCTCTGCCCCAAATCAATTTAAGTGACTTTCATCCTACAGTGAGAGTGGACTTTTTGTTAAATGACTTCATGAGAAAAAATTATAGCTATAATTTTGCAGCCAACACCAGCTGTTATGAAGATTTATTGCCATACTTAATGTTAATACACCACCCCGCCTCGTCATATCAAATGCTAAGGCCGCTGTGGGTCAGCCAATGGGGTTTCTGCTATCCTTGTAATTTCCTAGGCCCAGTGTGAAATTACTTTGACAGTAAAACAATCAAGAAAAACCAAGAGTTTCTATGGTAATTGCCAGTTGTCAGATTTATGGTAGTTTCGTCCTTGGATAACCTAGTTGTTTAAAAAGAATAAGTGCTGAATTCAGTACAAAGACCACAGTGGGATTATGTCAGGGTGGTTATTTTCATTTAGGCCTAAGTCTCATGAAACCTTTAACACAAAACTACCATCAGCTGGCCTGAGTGAAGCTATAATATCGCTGCTACCTTTCCATGATTCATAAGGTGTTGTGCTTTTCGGGGAGCTGGAAGTGTTGGAAATCACATCAAACTTTTAACACCAAACTCCTAATTATGCTAATTATGCCAAGTTTAAACAATGAGCATTATGTCCTATCTGGATGTTGAAAAATTAAAAGGCTCTCACTGGGTAATCTGTCTGATTGTTCATACCATCAGCACCAGTAGACATTAACAAAGAGCAGAATTTGTCTATCTAGATGTCATAACAACAAACAGGCCTCTGCTATTGTATTTAACACCAAAAATAAAAAAAAAATACTTATATATGTATATATATTAAAAAAAAAAATCCAAAA